>JAJOOR010037580.1:0-11052 GCA_036250505.1 Solanum acaule | reverse complement strand
CTTTTATTTGTGTGAAATTCAAAGTTAATTCTACTTACATGTATACAGATGGTGGTGATGGGGTTACTGGTTCTTACCTATGAAGTATGCTCATGAAGCTATGGTTGCAATAAATTTTATGGAAAGAGTTGGGCACGTGTAATTTTGAAGATTGTTGCCTTATGTTAAAAAGAATGCCTATGCTTTTATGTTCTCTGTGATTTTAGACATTTATTATAGCAAACAAACAAGGAACTAAAAGTCAAGTCCTGACCGAATGACAACACCATTGCTAGTGCAAAACATTAGTATTACTTGGCCTAAAATGTTGGGCCCGTGCTTAGCACGGGCGACACTCATCTAGTATATATATATATATATATATATTTATTTTTATTTTTTTATTATCTTTTTTTTTTATTTTTTATAATAAGGGAAACCCGCAACCGCTACCCTTTGGGTACGCACAGGGTAAAACTTCCGCTCCTATGCAATAGCTCGCAAACCACATAGGAGAGGTAACCCACACGTGATAATATTTTTTGATTGGTACTACTTTGAATTATGGCGCAAATCGGTTAGCTCTAACATCATTAATTTTATATAGATCAGGGTCCAGGAAAGCTTGACTCAAAATTGTATTAAATTATAAGATACGTTGTTTTAAAAACTTTAAAATATTTGATTGATCTTTAATCAGCTTGAATTGTGTGCTACCTTGTTTAAATACGTGATAATATTTTATTGGTATCACTCCAAATTATGACGCCACATATGAATTGATTAACTCTAACATCATTAATGTTGTATAGATCAATCAGGGTCCAAGAAAGCTGGACTCAAAAGACTAGTCTAATAGATAAGAAACATAACCAATGAGGGACAATGAGAAAATGGTCAAATAGCCTCCAACCTATTTATCGTAGGATTTTCAACTATACATTAGGGATCCTACCACCTTCCTAAACGGTTTAAAAGTATAATTAAATTCACCCTAAAATTCTATAATCAATTATGTCTTTTGTGGTGTAATACATGCGCAAGCCACGTCAACGCCACATATAAATACAATAAGTTTTATAATTATTTTTAGTAGTATTTTTTTCTCTTTTATTTTATTTTATACCTATTACAAAACCTTCATTATAAGTGATGGCACCACCACTGCTAAATCCAACCCCTAAGTTTCTGATCAAGTTTAACTTGCCTTGAAGAGAAAGAACAAATAAATTTTTCTGGTGAGTAGAAGTACTCTTTATAGACAGAAACAGAAGAATCCTCTCCTCATCGGCGTAATATTAATATTCCCATACAATTTTCCAATAGCTTCTTTCATTATTGCGCAATTTACTCCATAGATTTCCGATACAATTCAATTTTTTCCTCTTCCTAATGTTTGTGAAAATAGCAAACCGAATTAAATTAATCGAAATTTCTTTGAATTTTTTATGCTTCCTTTTGAAGATACCAAATTTAAGAATGGGCTTGGACTAGAGTTGCTAATTTCATTGATTTCCGCAGAACGAAGCGGACAAGCTTCGTTATTCTTGAACAATGAAGGAGAAGAACAATGAGTAATAATAATTCAGATGAAGTATATATTAAGAGAAATTATTCTTCATCTAGCCATTTTAGTCGACAGGTAGATTACATTTGCTTGCTCCATCATTAGAAAAAGAGCACTTAACATTGTTTGTATATTCGAATCACACGAACGAGTTTTTAAGAAAGAGTTGTTGCTTATATCTACAAAAATGTGATAAAAGTTATATATCGACGATTGTGATAAAACTCATTTTAAATTTAAACACTAAAGTGCCATCATTTGCCAATATATACATTCATGATGTAAATTTGTAATAGTCCCCTACAAAATATATTCGTACGTAATAAGATGGCAGTTTTACCCCATTTGGCCTACCCTTTCTTTTGTTTCTTTTCAGAATAAACAGTTTAACAGCTACGACTACACATGCTATTGGAAAATGGGTTTAAATTTTGCGCAATAATAATGTATAGTTTTTTGGGAAAAAGGACAAATATACCTTCGAATTATCAGAAATGGTATGCGTATACCCTTCGTTATATTTTTGGTACATCGGTGTCTTTACTGTCCAAATTTTAGAGCGAATATACCATTTATACTAACGGTGGCACATGTGTCTTAATCCTATCCATTAATTCGAAATTTATTAAATTTCTATCAAAAATTAAAAAACCCACCCAAATACATAATACTCACACCCAAAAACATAACCCAAAACCCCCAAATCAATTCACTCCCAAAACCCTAGTTTCTTCTCCGATCTTCTCTAATCTTTAGCGTAACAGAGAATTAATTCATCTGAAATAGAAATCTTTCAGTAGAAAATAGCAAAATAATACTTGGTAACAAATACTTTTACTTGGAAAGAAGAAATATCATAGACAAGTAAATTACTTCATCCATATTTCCTCCATGAGAACTGTATATTGTTTTGAAATAAAAAAATCAGGTTCTCACTTGACAATTGAGCTTCTCTTTTCCTCAAAACTCAAAATCAAGCTTACTATTCACGACTGAGGCGCAAACGAGCTTTGATTTTGGGGTGCTATCATGATTTTTCATCTATATGAGATTATAATTCCATAAAGACATAAGTTGTATGCAAATAGGCTCCTACTTAACATATCCAAGATAGAACTTATTTTTAAGATTTTTAAATAAGATACCAGATACAAAATACATCAAGTTAATCTGATTCTTTGCTGAACCGACGAACATCAGAGAAGAAGGAGAAGAAACTAGGTTTGGGGAGTGAATTGATTTGGGGATTTTGAGTTCTTTTTTTGGGGTGGGTATTACGTATTTGGGTGGGTTTAAAAAATTAAGTTGGGTGGGGCTTTTAAATTTTGACAAAAAAATTTAATAAATATCGGGTTCATGGATTAAGACACGTGTAATACCATTAGTATAAAGGGTATATACGCTCTAAAATTTGGACTGTAAGGGCACTGATGTATCAAAAGTATAACGAAGGTTATATGCATACCATTTACGATAGTTCGGAGGTATATTTGTTATTTTTCCCTAGTTATTTTTGGAGGGATTCTTACTGCCCAATTAATTTTTTTCCCAGTTAATGGCCCAAATATATGTCATATATCTATAATGTATAACTGTGATACATAAATAATATATTCATATATATTATTTATATAATATTTATACATCATTATATAATGTATCTATATTATATAGATAGCGTATAATTATGTATATGTGATGCATAAACAAGATATCCACATTACTATACACAACAATCAAATGAAGCCGCGCGGAAAAAAGGGTATCGATTCTAATATGAATTTAATGGGATAACAAATTTAGCAGAACAAATATATTTTAAAAAAATAAAATTAGAAGTGTAAGAGATGAAAATAAGAGTGGAGACGAAAAATTGCTCATTTTTAGTAACTTAATAATTATTGGGCCATTTTTGGTTAATACAAAACAATGACCGAGGGGTCATTCTTTTTAATTTTCTCTTCTTTTTTTACTATCGGAATTTTTTGAATTTAAACAATTAAATTGACTTTGAATTAACATACTATACAGTACTCCTCGTAATAAGTTTGCTTATTTTGATAATCTTTCTTATAATTTCTAATTATGGTGGTAAAACATTATATATATATAAAAAAAAAAAATTATTCAAGAAATCCAAAAGTAAAAATGTTTTAACTTCTACATCAACATATAGTAATACGGTAACGACTAATTTTAAAACATAAACATAAATGAAAGAACATAAATAATTTTAAGGTACTAATTAAATGAAAAAAACTCATAAATGAAGAACAAATCAAAATGATTCGGATAAATTTCATAAATAATCACTTTTCAGTCCTTACAATTGAAAAATATTAACGAAACTAGTGTTCTAAATTTTACAATAAAACACCAAGATACTATCATGAAATTTCATCTGTAGAATCTGATAATGATTATTTTTTTTTATCAAAGACGTAAGTTGAAAAATAACCAGCGAACACTATTTCTACTAATGATTCATGCCAGTGCTAGGTCTAGAATTCTTGATTCCTCCATGAATCAAAGCATGAATTGGTTTGTGGTGTCCACTTCCCTTAGGACTTGGTCCTGCTGTTTTTATTCCCCCAACATATAATTCTTTCATAAATTTGATGTCGATGACACTTTTCATGACTTGATTTCTAGAGAAACTAAGAGCACGAGCTTCACTAATACTAAATAAAAATAGCGAGCACAAAAAGAAATAAATTGTGATAAAAATTGCAAAAATATTAAAAATAGTCATATTTATTTCCTTTCATCATCAATGCTACTCCCTCCGTCCCATTTTATATGACACTTTTCGGATTTCGAGATTCAAACAAATTTATCTTTGATCGAAAGTTTTTCATAGATCTTTTAAACATTTTGAATTATCAATTAATGTGACTTTAATACTTTTTACGTAGTTTACAAATATATAAATTTCATTTCAAGAAATTTGAAGATTCCATGAGCACATTTCTAGTCAAACTTAAACTGTTGAACTCAAAAAACAAAAAACACCACATAAATTGTGACAAAGAAAGTATCATTTTTTTCCTATAAAATATAGATTATACATAATACTCCATTAAAGATAGCCATATAGAATTTTTTTCACATCCGTTTATTTCTTTGTATATGAAAAAAATTACTCCCTCCGTTTCCATTTACATGTCGTCCTTATTAAAAGATAAATTTTCTTTAATATTTGTCATTTCTCAAAATTAATGCAAATGACACTATTATTCCTATTTTACCCATGCGAGTTGTTAATCTTGGAAGTGTGTATTTTACCAATAAAGAAAAACTAAGTACTTATCCATTCATTTTTACTTGTTCACTATTTGAAAAATAGATTTTCACTTTTACTTGTCACTCTTAACTTATCAAAATAATAATATTTTTTCATGTTTTACCCTTATCATTAATTATTTATTCTCCATATTATTTTCCAAGATATCAATTAATATGGATATTGCTATAAAATAAGTCATATTAATCACTGTTTCTTAAAGGATATAACAAGTAAAATGAACGGAGAAAATAATTAATTAATTTTTATTTATTGTAATTGCTTATATTAATAAATTACACCCAGCATTGTACTCTATAAGATTGGATTTTAAAAAACAAAGTTACAATAAAAGATAGAGAAAAAATAAATAAAAAATTGTCTTGAAAATTGAAGCTTAAAAAAATTTTATCATGGAGGAGAATAAAACATTCTTTTTATATAAAATATATAGGGAAATTGAGGTGAAAAATATTGAATTTTCAAATTTGGATCAATTCATATTGAAAGTTTAGCTACAATTTCAAACTCAAAATTTTGAAATGGTTAAGAACTTACTCGTATCGACTATTTACACCAACTAAATCAATATATATATATATATATATATTATGTGATGTAAGAACTAGAAATGCTTTATTCAAGAAAACTCAAAAGCAAAAATATTTTAATGTTTACATCAAACATAAAATAAATGAAAGAACATAAATAATTTTAATGTACGACTATTTAATTGAGAAAAAGTCATAAATGAAGAACAAATTAAATCGTTTCGAATAAATTTCACAAATAACCAATTTTTAGCTCTTATAATTGAAAGATAGTTACTACTATAAAATAGGGTATTAAATTTTAATAATTAAACACCAAGATATATTATCATGAAATTTTATTTGTTGATAATGATTATAATTATTTTTATTAAAGGTGTGAGCCGAAAAATGACCAAGGAATATTATTTCTACTAATGATTCATGCTAGGGCTATGTCAAAATCCTTGATTCCTCCGAGAGTCGAACCGTCCTTTGATTTGTGTCGGCTTTCCTTCAAATTTGGTCTTATTTTTTTTTCCTCAACATATAAGTCTTCTAGAAATTCAACGTTGATGACATTTTTCATGATTTGATTCTCAAGAAAATTAAGAAAACGAGTTTCACTGATATAAATAAAAATAACCAGCACGAAAAGAAATAAATTGCAATGAAAATTGCGAATAATTTGAGACCTCTGGCCATTTCTTATGATCATCTAAATGGCTAGAGGTCTCAATTTTTTCGCAATTTTCATCACAATTTATTTCTTTTTGAGCTCGTTATTTTTATTTAATATTAGTGAAGCTCGTTTTCTTAATTTTTTTAAGAATCAAATTAGGAAAAAAGTCATGAATGTTAAATTTCCGAAAGACTTATATGTTGAGGCAATAAAAATAACAGGACCAAATTCGAAAGGAAGCAGACACAAATCAATAGATGCTTTAACTCTTGAAGGAATCGAGAATTTTGGACTTAGCCCTGACTTGAATTATTAATAGAAATAGAGCCAATTCTTCAACTTATGTTTTTAATAAAAAATAATCATAATCAGATTCTACCGATGAAATTTTATGATAATATATCTTAGGTGCTTTATTTGTAAAATTTGAAATTCTGACAATGAAAATAACTAACAATAATGAAGAAATAATCTAAAGAGGAGGTTTTGAAGTACCCGAATTGGAGATTCAATTTTTTGGATCTTTGACCCATTCATCTGTAAATTCCTACTACACTTAAATCATTTTTATGATATTAATTTTTAGATCTTAAAGTTGCCATATTTCGATAATTTCATTTTTATTTATATTATTCATTATTACATATAATTTATAATAGTAGCTAGCAATGTATATTATTTAAAAAATTATGGTACATAATAATTTGTATTGAATGACTATATAAGAAAAGAATATAAATTATTATAGGGTGAATATGTGAAAATAGATTTTTTTTTGTTTTATGAAATAAGAAAATAAATGAAATAAAAAAATATAATATTAAAGAAAAGAAAGAATATAAAGAGAATATTCTTTTTTCGTGCAAAATTTGGTATAATGTGCTGGAGTTAGTATAAAAAAGAATCTTCTTTTTCTTCTTTTTTAGCGTAAGATTTGATGTAGTGTATTGGAGCCGATTTACACTAAAATAGTGTTGATCTTATGAATCATAATGATTAAACTGATGGCTAATTTTAAAGCATAGACTAGCTCAAAATCAAGAAATTTTTAATATAAACAGCGAGATTTGACAAAGACTAAAAAAACGTATAAACTTCAAATATAAGAATCTAGACGCATATAAAGCTTAAACAGTAGAGAAAAAAACTAAGGTTTACCTTTTTTTTTATAGAAGCGGATCGAAACTATGAGCAATAAAACTTCTCCACCACCCAAAATGAAAGTAAAATATTTCAGGTTCAAACCTTCGTGGGTTTGATCTATGAAAACACTGTTTTCTTCCCAAAACTTCCACTCAAATCTGCACTCCAAATCAGTGAATACAGTGAGGTATTTATAGAGTTAATATTTCAAATAGTCAACCAACTAATACTAATTTTTTCAGAGAAAGTCATTTAATTTTTTATATTTTGTCCTTAACATTAATTATTTATTTTCCAATTAATATTCAAGACATCAATTAATAAGGATATTATGGTTAATAGTTATGTCAATCATTATTTTTTTATTAGTGGTGTTAAGTCCAAATAATGACAAGTAAAAATGAATGGAAAAATAAATTAACTCATATTCACTATTATTTCATATTAATTAATTATTTTCACCATTGTACTCTATAAAATCTTATCTTCAAAAAGAAATTTTAACAAACAAACAATAAAAGATAGAGAAGAAAAATAGAAAATTGTCTTGATTCTCAACAAATTTTATCAAGGAAAGTTAATAAAACATTCCTTTAAAATATATAGGGAAATTAAGGTAAAAAATTTAAATTTTCAGATTTTGGATTAATTCATATTGAAATATTGGCTCCAATTTCAAGCTCAAAAATTTGAAATAGTCATCCAATGCATATAAATTATAATGTATTTCATTGGAAATATAGTCTTTACCGAGTATAAGAGAATATGAAAATAATAATTTTTTTTATTTCACTTTGAAAAATTTCATATGAATTAGTGTTTGATTTAGACTTTCAACAAGTATATTTATTATTTATTAAAAATTTGACCTCAAGAGAACATTAAATAAATGTACAATGGTAAAAATAGAGGGAGTAACATATTATTTTGCTTCTTGATTGAACTTTAATCCTCTTTATTTGCCATTAATATGATAGTTGCTGTTGACCATTCTAATGAGAGGTTTTTTAAATATAAATATACATTCAAGTTCCTTTCTTGGATGATGAGAAAGAAACAAAGAACACATAAAAATTCTTCTTTTTATGAGATAACATAGAAAAAAAGCTCATTTTGATTTAATTTTTGATAATTTTTGGCTTCTAGTTTTAAACTAGAAGAGCTTATTGAATTCTGATAAGGAATACATGCCTCAAGCTTTGAACAATTCCCTAATATTCGTGATTCAGTATTTTCCATAAAATTTCCTATAGATAATAATAGCTAGCCTTCTAGGAATTAAGAAAGTGCCATGTAATTGAGTCTGATTTTTTTTTGAATGGGATGGTGTTTGAAGAAATTTCTGTGAAGCTGACTATTGGAATTTTTGCGCTTTTTCCAGTCCCAATTTGGTTCTTATTAGTCATATGTGGGTTGTTAATTTCTAGTCCAAAATAATTAAAAAACTTACTTGCATCGAGTATTTACCCCGCCTAAATCAATGTACGTATGATTTATATATCTTAATTACCATGGTTAAGTGATATACATATTTTAACTTTGATTAACAAAATCGGTTATATTAGTTATGAGATGAGACGTAGTTACGTAACGTTCTACTTGCATTTAGAAATTGATGCAAACAGGCCGGACCCACCCTTGGTAACAGGTGTCAAGCGACACTCACCGAAAAATTATATTGTATATACATGTCAAATTTTGTTTTAAGAAATATATATATATATATACAAGTACGGTTGACATTTCTTGAAACAAGTTGAAGGTTTAGTCTACTGGTCAAGAGGTTGCAAGAAATTCATGAGGTCATGTGTTCAAGCCCTACAATATTCTTGTTATAATTTTTACTATAATAATTGACACCTCTTAATAAAAATCCTAAATTCGCCGACCAATGCAAAAGGTCATTACTTTTCTTTAACCTTCAAACATTTTTTTTAAAAAAAATAGTTCTACTTTTTCTGGTTTAATTTGCTGGCATACTAATACTAGCTTACGTAAAGCATTAATATGCAGCCACTATGTAATATGGTTTGGTGGTACCCCTAAAAATGCAAAGTGGACTAGTAGCAATGTCCATTAATTTCTTTATTTATTACTTCTCTTATAAATAAATATTCAACTTTGTTTTATAAAAAAACACAGGAGTAGAATATTTTATACTGTTAACTCTTGTTGACCTACCCACTGAATCCTCTGGATAAATTGGTATTAAGTTTTCTCGATGAAATTTAATATTACGTGTTTGACCATTAATTAAGAATTTCTATATATATTGAGCAAAATATATCTATATGCATGCATTTTTGCTATTAGATACACTAAAATAGGGAGAAAGACAAGCGAAATTTATTATGTATTCCATATACATGCGACTTCGCTTGCATACCGTGTATCTAAAATAAATTACACATAATTTTGACCCCATGTATTTTGAGATATATGTATATGAACGTATCTTAACGTATCTAAACGCACCAAAATCAGGTAAAATTCGTAATATTGCAAACTAAAGTATATCTAAATAATTAGCTCTTAAATTAGTAAAATTTAATAATATATGTGTCAAAATTAAGAATGATAATTCTTTGGTATGGTCTCTCTGTTTGGCAGGGCAGCCAGTTGATGCATGCAGAATAATCTTGCTAAAGGTAGAATTCAAGTGAGTCAAAAAAAGTGAAAGTAAAATAATTCAATTTTAATCACGTGATGAATATTGTATGCCGGCTTAAAATTTAATATTAACAGATAATTTTAATTTCACATTTTCATAGAAGTCCATCGAATTCAGCAATAGTCAAATGCAGTACGATATTGTCCAAAATTATATAACGAGACAAACAATGCATCAATATTCTCTCCATTGGGTCACTACTTAGGAAATTTATGCACCTTTCTCCAATATCACTGCTTTGATAACTGGAAATAAAGGTGGATCTAAGAATAATTTTAAACGTGATGCATGCATTGGGTTCACTTTTAAAGTTTTTATTGTTAAATTCATTGCACTTTTGAATTTAAAAATCTAACATTTGTTAAAACTTTAACGTAAAAACTCTTCATATATTTGCTTAATTATATTGTATCTGTCAACATCCACTTTCACGATAACATATGAGTTTCAAATTTTCAATAGAATTGATATCGTGTGAATTATTAGTTGCATCTATAGAGGCCAGTACTTTATTCCTGTAAATCCATAATCAATTAAACGAAAGAATTTTACAAAATTCTCGTACAATGCATTACAACTTATAATACTTAAAACCGAAAAAAATGAAGAAATAAAAATTGATACAAGTAATGAATTAAGTAATTAAATCAATAATCAGCAAACTAGTAATAATAATACTAGCTTAGATTAACCAATAATAATAATTAACTAATGGTTCATGCCAGGGCTAGGTCCAGAATTTTTGACTCCTCCAAGAGTTGAAGCATCTCTATATTTGTGTCCTTCTCCTCTCGAACTCGGTCCTCCTGTCTTGATTGCTTCGAAATATAATCCATCAACATTAACAACGTTGAGAGGACGAGCTTCGCTGTTAAGGAAAAGTGAAGAGCTTAATAAGACATTGACCGCGATCAGCACTGCAAAAATATTGAGACCTCTTGCCATTTTCGATGAAAAATTGCTCAAATTTGGAGATAATAATCTGATATTATTGTACGTAGTTCTAATAATATTTGTGTAGTTGTGTGTGAAAATATGGCGCATCCTTGCTCTATATTTATAGTAGTACGTTCATGTTATTAATAAAAGGCGTTTGATGAAGAAAATATTAAATTCTTTGATGAAGTAACTTCTGGGAAATTTAACTATTGGACTCTCCCACTCTTTGGTCCAACTTTGGTTCTAATTAGTCAAGAA
>JAJOOR010037578.1:0-12140 GCA_036250505.1 Solanum acaule | reverse complement strand
GTTCCAAGGGCTTTCCAAACATAACTGGAACTACTCTTGGATCATCCTGAGCTAGGAGTTATGACTTCTCAAAGTTGGCCAAAAACTCACTGATTTCCCACACTTAACCAAATTTCCAGGTTTTGAACTTAGCCAATTTCCAGATTCTGAACTTTTTTTCCAAAAGTGACTACTTCCAATTTCAAGCTTCTTCATATTCATTTTAAATCGTTGGATGTTACACAATTAAAACGACATTACAAAAAAAAACCCTCATAGAACCTCATTATAAAGTCAACACAAAGTCATAGGCTCTTGCTTAACCTATCATTTTTTCCGAGTCGTTACAGTTGGTTGGTCCTGGAGTGCTTCCTTCTGCTTAAGCAACTCAAGCTCCTACTAATCATCATGTTGCTAGCACTGCGCCCAAGGTGGGTGGGACTGGATGTAATGATGCTTTCTTCCATTATTTGTTGGGTTCTGTTATGACTAGTAATGAGTATGAAATGTTGACTAAGTTTCTGAAGCTAAAGCCTCTTGTGTTTTCTTGGTTATGAGAATGAAGATGCTTATGAGTTCATTCTGAATTGCTATGAGAGGCTTCATAAACTTGGTATTGTTTATCAGCATGGGGTTAAGTTTGTGTCTTTTCAACTTCAAGGTGAGGCTAAGCAGTGGTGAAGAGCTTATATGGAATGCATATCTTCTACTTTACCTCCACTTACTTGGATCCAATTTCATGCTCTGTTTCTAGAGAAGTATATGCCTAGGACTTTAAGGAATCACAAGAAGGATGAGTTCATGGCTTTGGAGCAGGGTGGTATAACTGTGGCTGCTTATGAGGCCAAGTTTCATGCTTTGTCTAGATATGCTACTCAATTGGTAAGTACTGAGAAAGAGAGAATCTGGTTATTTATTAGGGGATTAAATTCTGAGTTGCAAGTATTATCTGCTCATATGACTTATGCAGGGAGGAGCTTTAATGATATAACAGACTATGTTAAGAAAGTGGAGGGGGTTTTTATTCCAACGGGTCCGGAAGGCCAACGCTTGCAGCCAAGCCAATTCAGTCCGCTATGCCCGCCTCTGCAGGTAGTTACTCGGAAACTCCATCTCATAATTTTCAAGATAGCTAGGGAGTTGCGCCTTCGACGGGCGGCAGACCATCTTTTGATCGTACTTGTTACAACTGTAGAGAACCTGGGCATATGAGGAGAGATTGTCCCCACCCACGTGTGTTAGATTCCGCGCAGCAGTAGTCTATAGCAGTAGTACCCGCGGGGTATGGTAATAATGGTAGAGGACGTCCACAAGGTGGGTGAGGAGGTAATCAGCGAGGCCATGGAGGTAGAGGAAATGGTAATGCAAGCAGAGGTAATGCGCAACCGGCAGGGAAGTGGTGCATCAAGATGATAGGACTCAGTGTTATGCCTTTTCGGGCAAGAATGAGGCAGAGGCGTCTAACGCGGTGATCACATGTACTATTCTTGTATATGATCGGATGGCTAATGTGTTATTTGATCCGGGTTCTACTTATTCTTATGTATCTGTGTAATTTGCCTCAGAGTTTGATATGATTTGTGATATACTTGATGCCCCTATCCATGTTTCTACCCCAATTGGAAAGTCGATCATAGTTACCCATGTCTATCGTGTTTGTCCTATTTTGTTTATGGGTTTTCAGACTTAGGCTGATTTGGTGATTTTGGATATGACTGACTTTGACATAATCTTAGGCATGACTTGTTTGTCCCCCTATTATGTTGTGCTTAATTGTAATACTAAGTCTGTAACTCTATAAATTCTGGGAAGGGAAAAATTAGAGTGGGAAAGGGTGTACAAGCCTAAGCAAACTAAGATCATATCCTCTATTCGAGAAAAGAAATTGATAGGGCAGGGTTGTTTTGCTTATTTGGCTCATATTAGGGATGTTGAGATTGAGGCTCCATCCATTGGATCTATTCCTGTGGTGTCGAAATTTATAAAAGTGTTTCCTAATGATTTTTCTGGTATGCCTCCAAATAGAGATATAGATTTTTGCATTGATTTAGAGCCTGGTACGCATCCCATTTATATCCCTCCATATCGCATGGCTACGACAGAATTAAGAGAGCTTAAGGCTCAAATCCAAGAGCTTCTTGATAAGGGATTTATTCGTCCTAGTGCTTCCCCATGGGGTGCTCCAGTTTTGTTTGTTAAGAAAAAAAATGGTAGTATGAGAATGTGTATAGATTATCGGCAATTGAATAGGGTCACTATTCGAAATAAGTATTTGTTGCCTCGAATAGATGATTTTTTTGACCAATTGCAAGGTGCATTAGTTTTCTCTAAGATTAATGGTTACCATCAATTGAAAATTAGGCCTGAGGATGTGCCCAAGACGGCGTTTAGAACTCGTCATGTGAACTATGAGTTTTTGGTTATGTCGTTTGGTTCGACCAATGCACTTGCAACTTTCATGAGTTTGATGAATGGGGTGTTCAAACCGTTCCTTGATTCATTTGTTACAGTGTTTATTGATGATATTTTGGTCTATTCGAAAAGTGAGAAAGAGCATGTCGACCATCTTCGTAGTATTTTGGGCGTTCTTGGGAAGCAAAAGCTATATGTAAATTTTCTAAGTGTGAATTTTGGTTGAAATCGGATGCATTTTTGGGGCATGTAGTTTAAAAAGAAGGGGTAATGGTAGATCCCCAAAAGATTAAGGCGGTTAAGAATTGGGTTAGGCCTAGCTCTGTGACGGAAGTTAGGAGTTTTGTGGGGCTCGCTAGCTACTATTGTCGATTTGTGAAATTTTTTGCTTCCATTGCCACTCACTTGACTAACTTGACCAAAAATGAGATACTATTTGAATGGACTGAAAAATGTGAGAAGAGCTTCCACAAGCTCAAAACTTTTTTGACCACCGCACCTATTTTAGCATTACCGGTTGAAGGTAAAGATTTTATTATTTATTGTGATGCTTCTCATTCTAGGTTGGGTGTTGTGTTAATGTAGGATAAGAATGTTATAACTTATGCCTCGCGTCAATTGAAGGTGCATGAGAGTAATTATCCAACGCATGATTTAGAGTTGGCAGCGATAGTGTTTGCTCTTAAGATATGGCGGCATTACCTCTATGGTGTTAAGTGTGAAGTGTTTACTGATCATCATAGTTTGCAGTATGTTTTCACTCAAAAGGATCTGAATTTGAGACAACGAAGGTGGATGGAGTTACTTAAAGATTATGATGTGACTATTCAATAGCATCTGGGCAAGGCTAATGTGGTGGCAGACGCTTTGAGTCGAAAAACGGTGAGTATGGATAGTTTAGCTTGATTGAATGTATCCAAGCGACCTTTGACTAAAGAAATTCAGACCTTAGAGTCTAAGTTCATGCAATTGGGCATCTCAGAAAGAGGTGGAGTGTTAGCTAGTATTGAAGTGAGAGTCACATTCATTGAGGAGATCAAGGCCAAACAATTTGAGGATGAGAATTTGGAGGAGCTTAGAAAGAAGACTGCAAATGGTAAGACACAATAGACCACTCTTGATACGGATGGTGTACTCAATTTTAAAGGAAGAATTTGTGTTCCTAGAGTAGATGACTTGATTGAGAAATTATTGGCAGAGTCTCATGGTTCGCGATATTCTATTCATTCGGGTGTGACCAAGATGTATAGTGATCTGAAGCGAATTTATTGGTGGTCGGGAATAAATAAGGACATAACGGAGTTTGTGACGAAGTGTCAAAATTGTCAACAAGTGAAATATGAACACCAAGGGCCTGCAGGTTTGCTTCAAAGAATGTCAATTCCAGAATGGAAGTGGGAAAGATAACTATGGATTTTGTGGTTGGTCTTCCCAAGACTTTGAGGAAGTTTGATTCTATTTGGGTAGTGGTTGATAGATTGACTAAGTCAGCCCATTTTATTCCAGTAAGAATAGATTATAATGTTGAACAATTGACTAAAGTTTATGTGAAAGAGATAGTGAAGTTGCATAGGGTGCTCCTCTCTATCATCTCAGACCGTGGTAACCAATTCACATCCAAGTTTTGGAGAAAATTACATGATGAATTGGGCACCCAACTCACTTTTAGTACCGTCTTCCATTCACAGACAGACGGACAGTCAGAGAGGACTATTCAAGTGTTCGAAGACATGTTGAGGACATGTGTGCTTGATTTTGGAGGGCATTGGGATAAATTCATACCTTTATGTGAATTCTCCTATAATAATAGTTATCACTCCAGTATTTATATGACACAATTTGAGGCATTATATTGGAGGGGATGTAGATCACCCATAAAATGGTTTGAGGCTGGAGATGTGAAACCTTTGGGGGTTGATTTAGTGAAGGATGCGCAAGATAAAGTGAGGAGTTTCAAGCTAAACTTCTAGCAGCCCAAAGTAGACAGAAGAAGTATATAGATCATAAGGTAAGAGCTATGACTTTTCAAATCGGTAAGAATGTTCTTCTTAAGGTATCACCCATGAAAGGGGTGATGAGATTTGGTAAGAAGGGTAAGCTAAGTCCTAAATACATTGGTCCATTTGAGATTCTTGAATGTGTAGGACCGGTAGCGTATAGATTGGCTTTACCTCCTAATCTATCGGGTGTTCATCTAATATTTCATGTATCCATGTTGAAGAGGTATCATGGTGTCGGAGATTATATCATTAAGTGGGACTCAATTGTGTTAGACAAGGACCTCCAATATGAGGAGGAACTGATTGCAATTCTTGATTGTGATGTGCGCAAGTTAAGAACCAAGGAGATTACGTCCGTAAAAGTTCAATGGAAGCATCGTCCAATTGAGGAAGCTACTTGGGAGACCAAGAGGGACATGCGAGAGAAGTTTCCCCAATTGTTCGTCGATTCAGGTACTACTTTATTCCTTCCTTAGCCTATTTTCCTAAGTTTTGTCACTCGGGGACGAGTGATAGGTAAATTGGTATCTATTGTAACGACATGTTCCCGTCGTTATAGAAAAGCTAACAGGGGAAAATTTGGGGCAGAAAAACTTTTTCGTAGTATTTAGATTTTTCCAACCTAGTCCAGATTTGGATGAAATCGGAGTCGTTCAGGTGTAGGGAAATCTTGTAACAATCAGGTGAATCATTTATGATTTTGATTGCATGAGTAGTTACATAACTCGTTAAGGAATCCGTACGACTTTACGGAATTGAATTTGAGTGAGTAGAACTCCCGGAATCGATCTTAACGTCGATGGTATTTTTCTGAGCGTCGTGGTTAGAGGTGTGTTGTGAAATGGGGATTTTGGAATTCTCAAAATAGCTCCCTGTTTTGTTCCAGCCACTTTGGCACTGGATTTTGCTGCTCTGGCGGGGCCGCTACAGCGGGATGAGGGCCGCCGTGGCGGGCTCGACGCGACTTAAGGTCGTTAACAAACCCCTAAACGACCTTATTATGCACTTTTCAACTTTTAGAGCTAAAGAACGAACCTCAGGCGACTCCTACTCATTTTTCACCATTCTTGAGGCTAACGGTAAGTTTTTCACTCCCCGAATTCATTTTTCGATCCGTAGAACGTAATAGAATGAGTGAATATTGATGGGGGAGGGTTTTGTTATAGATTCTATGGTGGAAACAACCCTAAATTGGATAATGGGAATCATGTGTATGATCTAGGGTTCATAGAATTGTTAGTAATTCGGAAAATTAGTGATTGTTTATTGATTCTAGTATTATATTGATTGTTTGTAGACCAAGAATAAGCAGAACAAATCCGAAAAGGGAAGGATCAAGTTTCTTAGGGTTTAAGCTTGTTTTGAGGTAGGTGATGGTTGTGATTCTATGATTGTGTGATGTATGTTTGTTCTTGCTTCATTATGATACATGTATGTATATGAATGTTGCATTATTGATCACACATGTTGTAAATGAGTTAGATGAATTATCATTGCCATGAAATCATGACTTAATTGTATGATCTTGAGGATATCCTTGTGATTGTGATTGTGGTGTGTTGAATGGATCGGTTGTCACGTTCCAACATAACTAACTTGGATCGGTTGCCACGTTCCAGCATAACTACGGGATCGATTGCCACGTTCCAGCATAACTACGGGATCGATTGCCACGTTCCGGCATAATTATGGGATCGAATACCACGTTTTGGTATGCTAACTGTTTGGGTTTGGGTTCCATGAGAGGACCAATGATTTGATATAATTACGTATCTTGAGAAATGTGAAGTTGTTCGTTGTTCGTAAATGTTGATAACATTGTATATGTTGATATATATGCATGTGATTATAATATTGTCTTGACTTGCTTATGTTGCACTTAGTGGGATAGCCGCGAGATCCTACCAGTACACTGTGGTTGTGTACTGATACTGCACTTGCTTTTATTTTTGTTGAGTACATGACATCTTCAAACGGCTACTGACAGACCTCGCTTAGGAGATCAGTGATCGTTCGAATTCAAGGGTGAGCTAATTCTTCTGGGCTGCCATAGGTTCTCTTTCGTCTATGTCCACCATTTTCGAACTTAGACTATGTTCTATTAGTTATTAGTACATTAGATTGAGGTTGCATCCCTTCTTGTTTAGACTTGTTGAACTTTAGATGTTTTGGTACATTGACTTTCAGGTTCTATGTTATTTTTTCCGCATTGTTTAGTTCATTGTTAGACTTTTGTTGGAGTTTATAGGAACTCCCTATTTATTTCCTTAGTATTTAACTTGCTTCCGTAACTTAAATGTCTTAGTTTTTATTTAGTTACTTGGTTTGAGTTGTAGTAGTGGTTCTCCCACCGGAGAGTTAGTGTGAGTGTCAATCACGACGGTCAGGGTCATGACAAATTTTGATTCAAAATTGTTGATAATTTTTAGATTCAAAATTCTTCTCCTAGTTTATTGAAGATCCATTGTCGAAAATTTTGAAAAGATACATCATGAATATCTTTGCTACTTAGCATTTACTATTTATGTATCTTGTTTAAGTTGATAAATATTGTATTTATACTAGATACATTAAATAAACAATTGTTGCCCATAACATGTTAGATTTGAGATCGATACATTACCGTGTGGTAATTGCTATGCAATTGATACATTTAGTATAAATTCAATTTACGTATCATATCTAAAAAAAATAGTGCATGATACATTACTATTTATGTATCTCGTTTAAATTGATAAGTATTGTATTTATACTAGATACATTAAGGAAGTAATTGTTGCCCATAGGATCTTAGATTTAAGATCGATACCGTGTGGTAGTTCCTATGTAATTGATATATTTAGTATAAATTCAAATTTACGTATCATATCTACAAAATTAGTGCATGATACAATACTATTTATGTATCTCATTTAAATTGATAAGTATTGTATTGTTACGGAATACATTAAACATGTAATTGTTGTTCATAAGTTGTTTGATTTGAGATCGATACATTTAGTATAAATTACTCCCTCCGTCCCTTTTTAGTTGTCCACTTTAGAAATGGCACACAGATTAAGGCAATAATGATTAGCACAGTGATGTTACAATTTTACCCTTATGACAACTTTTCACTTCAAAATTACAACCACTTCTTTGAATTCAAGTGAAATAAATTGAAGTGTAAATAAGGGTATAATAGGAAAAAAATTGTTGTCCTTTCTTGATTTGTCAAAATGGACAACTAAAAAACGAAATATGGACCACTAAATAGGGACGGAGGGAGTAGTATTTATGTATCATGCCCGTATAATTTGATGTAGCTATGTATCATATACAAAAAAAAAAATGAATATGATAAACAATTATTTAGTTATAGAATAGACTGCACATACATAATAAACATATGATACATATATATATGAGTGACACTTTTATGATTCGTTTTTGTCCTAATTTTCTCCTTGTTTGTTTTGTCATGTCCATGTAGGGGTGGTTTATATTGAGTCTACATTCTAATCATCTCTCTAACATTAAAACGCTTGTCTTTGTGTATGAAAAATTACCCCAATATTCACATGGTTTTCCTGTAAAAAAAAAAAAAACTCGAAGGAAAAATAAAATAAAGAATTACCTCTTGATTAACTTTAAATCATTAACTAGAGAGAGAAAATATTTAAAATTAAAAATAAAGGAGTGATGAAGGTAACTAGTGATATAGTGGAGTGATTATAGGCATGAAAAAAGGGGGGAAATAGTGGAGTCGGTAGATTGTAAGTTATGTATCTGGAAAGGAGATAATTTGTGAAAAAAAGAGGAATTTTTGTGATTTTTTAAAACGATAGGGAATAATAGAAAATAGGGTAAGAAAAAATGTATAGTTAGGTAATTTTTCCTATTTGGTATAGCAAAATATGTGAATTATACTTGAGGTGTTTATGACTTTTTATATGTGAATAACAAAATATTTAAATTAACATATATTTAAAATAATATGTTAATGGTGCATTGAATAATTAGAGATAATATTTATTAGGGATGTTTTCTCCTAATAAAAATCACTAATAAGAAATAAAAGAAGTTCTCTCCTAGTATTATTTTCCTCCAACTTCAACACTAATATATCAAAACATGTATAATAAAAGAAACTATGAGAATTATGCAAAATTAAAATGAAAAATGGGAGTCCATTTAGCTATTTATTTAGGGCACATGCAAAACATATGACAATTTGTCGTTCTCATATAATCTCCCAATTTTAAAATAAATAATGAAAATTTACTTAGGAGTTCCATGTAAAAAATAAAAGATAATTTGTGCTCCAAGACAATAATGTAGTAATTAGTATGGTAAAAGTAAATTTTGCCCAAACTTTTTTTTTGGTAAATAAATGTTTTATTAACCAAAAGAGCAATGAGATACAAGAATATAAAAAAAAGATTGCGTAATGGACATAGTCCCATTACTTCAGTAGACTACTATGCAATTCCTAGCCACTTAGTATTAGAGGTAACAATAAACTGTAGCATAAACATATGTTTCATTTCCTTTTACATAGGATAGAAATTATGATTCTCTAACCAACTATTCATATTAACGTGTCTAAGACCTCTAGCATGAACATCTTGGATGATCAATTTTGTGAGAAGCTCTGTTGGCCTTTGTTGTTGTTGAAAGACACGCATGCTCATTTCCCTTCAAATATGTTAGATGGTGGCTTCAAGGACCATTCTGTAAACTTCAGTTCTACTACTCTTATATGTAGCATTTGCAGTAGCCCATGCTAATTCATAATTTCAGCTTCCAGGTGACCGAGAGATTCCAAGCCAGTTGATAATTTTCTTCCATATTTGAGCAGAGATTGTGCAAGTAAAGAACAGATGTAGGTGACTCTCATCTGCCATAGAACATAAAGGGCAACTAGGATTCACAACCATTCCCCATTTCAGCAGTCTCTCCCTAGTGTAAAATTTATTTAGTGCAACCAGTCTCAAGATAAAGATCCATCTAGGCACTCCCAGATTGTTGCACACTAATCTTCTCCATTCAACTTTTTGAAAATCCCCCATGAGCCTTAGGTATATATGCTTGATTGAGAATTGCTTCATCTCATGTATTTCTACCATGCTAAATCCAGCTTTTTCCACATATTTAGTAGCCTTTAAGATTCTTTGAATTATCCAAAATGTCTACCTTGGCACTTCCTCATATAGTACCCTATTTTTACCATTATAAATGTGGATCCATTTGACCCATAAAGTGTCCTTATTTTGGAATATGTTCCATAGTAGCTTTACTGTTGCTGCTTTGTTCCATGTATGAATGTCCACTATGTTTAGCCCCCCTGCAGACTCAGGCTGACAAACTTTGTCCCAGGCCAGTAGAGCTTTCTTTGAGAGTTCGACACCACCAGTCCATAGAAACCTTCTACAAGTAGCTTCAATGATTTTAACCTCTTTCTTAGGAAGAACAAAGATTTGAGCCTAGAATACTTGAATTGAGAATAACATTGATTTTATCAGTTGAGTTCTCCCAGCATATGAAAGGAATTTTGTGGTCCACGACTTTACCCTTCCTAAGATCTTGTCTATCAAAGGTTGGCATTGGACTACAAAAACTCTTTTTGTGCTCAAAGGAACTCCTAGATATCTTATGAGAAGTTCACCTTTCGAAAAGCCAAGCATCTCTATGATTTCTTTTTGCACCTCGCTAGTTATTCCTCCATAGTACATAGAGCTTTTGGTATGGTTGGCTACCAGGCCAGAGGACTTGGAAAAACACTGAAATTGAATAAACAAGTACTTCATTGATTCCACATATCCTCTACAAAACAAGAGCAAATCATCTGCAAACCAGTTGCATAAGATTCAGCCTAGCACATTTATGATGGAAGTTAAAATTTGGGTTCTCTCCTGTCTTTCTAAGTAGCCTGCTTAAGTACTCCATTACTAGGACAAAATGGTACGGGTTAAGGGGTCCCCCTGTCTTAACCCTTTTCTTGCTTCAAAAGGTTTTGCTGGTTTGCCATTTACAATAATAGCATTGGAATACAGTTTTAACACAAGTCATTACCCACCCTACAAATTTGGGAGGAAAGTTTAGACAAACGAAAACTTGTTCAAGGAAGGGTCATTCCACCGAGTTATAAGCTTTTTGTATGTCAATTTTGAGCATACACCTCGGAGAGATTCCTTTCCTATTGTACCCCTTCACAAGCTCATCACTTAATAGGATGTTATCAGTTATAACCCTACCAGGTATGAAACCAGTCTGCCCATGGTCAATTACACTGTCCACCACACTTTGAAGCCTCTTAGTCAATATTTTGGAGATTATCTTATACAGGGTAGTACAACATGATATAAGGGGAAACTCCTTAATAAACATAGATTGTTGTACCTTTGGTACCAATATAACAACAGTGCAGTTTATTGCCTTATACATCCAGTTGTTGTTGAAAAACTGCAGCACTGCCTCTGTAATCTCCTTTCTCACCACACGCCAAGTTTTCTTAAAGAATAATGCATTAAACCCATTATATCGAGGGGCTAAAAGATCAACAATATCTTTCAAAGCCAATAAAACTTCTTCTTCAGCAATAGGGGCTATAAGATGTAATTGTTGTTCCCTACTTAGAATATGCCCATTACTCATGATTTTAGGATCAACAACTGGTAATTGTTCAACACATGTTCCTAGTAGTTGTTTGTAAAAGAATGTAGCTTCTTTCTCAATCGCCTCCCCTGTTTGAAGGATCTCCCCTTGCTCTTTGAGACCAATTTAGTGATTTGATTTTGTGCAATTCTGCTCCTGATACTAGCATGAAAAAAGGTAGAGTTGCTATCACTGAGGTTGAGCCATTGAACCATAGACTTCTGTCTTAGCATACTTTCTTCCACCATGGTCCATTTTTCCAGTTCTAGTTTCAGGTTATTTTCATGATCAAATAATTCTTGGTCATTCAGACTGTGTCGAAGTTTCACTTGGATTCTCTGTAGTTGATCCCTAGTAACCTGATCCTCTGCTCCACTTTTGAGTATTTCTTCATGTTCAATACCTTCATAGCTTCCTTCATTTTTTTTAACTTATTCCATACTTTCACCATATAGGTCCCTTTAGCAGGTAAATCCCATGTCTTTCCCATAATGCCCATAAATTCCTTATGATTGCATAGGTGATTAAGGAACCGAAAGGCCTAGCCTGTGTTTCTGGTGGTTTCTCAATAGTAACACTCAACAAAGTATGATCATAGAAGTGTGGATCTTTTGCTTCAACTTCAAAATGTGGCCATGTGCTCATCCAGGTAGGGTTAACGAGGGCTCTGTCAATTCTACTGTGAATATGAGAATTCGTCCACGTATAAAATCTTCCCACAGTCTTGAGTACTGTCAACCCTGAATTTGTCAACAATGTATTAAAATCCTTTACTTGAGGTTCTTGAATCTGTGTCCCCAACCTATCATCATGATTCAGTACCGTATTAAAATCACCCATTACGAGCCATGGATTCTGAATATTGGGTTCCACTGTCTCAATTTCTCTCTACATATCTGTCACTACCCAAGCCTAGGGCCTAGACGTGACCGGCGAATGGGGAACCCGAAGGAACCCCAAACAAGCCTCATAGCGTATCATTACACATCCTTGGTCGCGGAAGCAATTAAAATGACCATAAGCGATAAGCATAATCAAGGGGGAAATCGGGACTGAGGGAGCAAGAGAAAAAAAGGGAATGATACATAAATACCATAGATGAGTCAAGCTCGA
>JAJOOR010037577.1:0-12309 GCA_036250505.1 Solanum acaule | reverse complement strand
AAGGATAGGATAATGAAACTAGCCGAGTACTACCCAAGTGAGTTTGGTGATAAAGAGCTTCGGGAACTCAATTTTCAACTTGATGATTTTATTGTCTATGCTCAAAAGTGTGATAGCAAGTTTCTCAACTTGAAGGGAATCAAGGATCTTGCAAAAGTGATGATAGAGACAAAACTAGATCAAACTTGGTCACTTGTGTATCTACTTGTGAAGCTAACTTTGATTATTCCTGTTGCTACCGCAAGCGTGGAAAGAGCATTCTCATCAATGAAGTCATTGCTCCTCGGTATGGCTAGTTTGAGTCCGGTTGATTCATTTGCTAATTTTCACAAGGATAGGATAATGAAACTAGCCGAGTACTACCCAAGTGAGTTTGGTGATAAAGAGCTTCGGGAACTCAATTTTCAACTTGATGATTTTATTGTCTATGCTCAAAAGTATGATAGCAAGTTCTCAACTTGAAGGGAATCAAGGATCTTGCAAAAGTGATGATAGAGACAAAACTAGATCAAACTTGGTCACTTGTGAAGCTAACTTTGATTATTCCTGTTGCTACCGCAAGCGTGGAAAGAGCATTCTCATCAATGAAGTACATAAAGAATGATTTGCGTAATAGGATGGATGAAGATCTTTTGAATGGTTGTTTAGTTTGCTATATAGAGCATAGTATATTTAAAAATGTAAATAATGATGTCATTATTGACCGTTTTGAAAATATGAAAACTCGTCGCAATTGTAAGTGAATGATGTTTTTTGCTAATATATTACTATATAAAGATTGCTACTTGCTCGTCAACTTGTTCTCACCGTAAATTTTATATAATTGAATTAATTGTCTATTTTGAAGATAATGGTGCCCCCATGTTCTTGAGATCCTGGATACGCCTCTGGTGATATGAACCCTTTTGAGATAATGATGTATCTATTAATTTGGCATTTATCAAAGTGGCCTTTGAAGTGATTTCTCTATTTATAAATAGAGATATCATTCTCCACGTAAGATACACTTGAATAAGAAGAAAAGTTCTCTTCTATCTACATGTCTTGCCTTCTTCTCTTTATAATTATATTATTTTGAGCTTGCTTTTATAACCAATTAAATACCTTCACATTTAATAAAAAGTAAAAAATGCTACCCCCTTCCCCCCCCCCCCCCCGCCCCCCCTTTTTTCCCGGCAATAGATCAATTCAAAAGGTCAATAAAGAAACACTTCAACCATGAACACACAAACCAACACCAAAGTCTTTGCCCACTGTGTCTCACACATACACATTTAATTCATCCCATCCAATAAGTCGGTCTCTTTGTATTTTTCTACAATTTTCTTTTCTATCCTATCTTATCCAAGAGAAATTACAAAATAGGAAACAAGATTTTGAATATTATTGTTTGAGGATTTAATGAAGTTTTAGGTAGATTTGGCAATGGGGCAGAACGAGGCGAGTTCAAATAATATTATATTTTTCAAAATTTGATGCAGGCAGTGGTGGAATCAGAATTTTCATTAAGGATGTTCAAAATCTAGAGAAGTAAACACATAAATAAGCGAAAAGAGATTCGACAATTATTATATATACATAAAAAAATATTTTAACCATGTATAAATAATATAATTTTTCAACGTCGAATGAGGTTCAAATGAACCCCTGACCACAAGGTGGCTCTGCTCCGGGATGCAGGGTGGAGGAAGGCGGGTTCAAATTTTTGCAGATTTATGTGGATTTGCTCCACAATTGTCCAATGTGGCAGAACGTAGCGGATTCAAATAATATTTTTTTTAAATCTGAGGTGGGCGAAGAAGGAAGGCGGGTTAAAAGCTTTATAGGTTTATGTGAATTTGTTCCACAACCGTCCCGTTTGTCATTCCTAGTTTAGGGATGATGAATTTTCATGCAATTATAATGCAAGTTTTACTTGAGTTTCGTTATTTAGAGTCAATATATTGTGAATTTAAAGATATTTATAAAAAAAATAGTTTTCTCTAAACAAAATGTAATTTTACGTATTTAATAAATATTATAGTAATTAGATAATCCGAAATGGTAGCTAATACTCTCTCTCCGCCCTGATCTATCTTATGATTCACTTAAACCTAGTAGGTTAAAATTAAGTACGCAAAGGTGTTTATTTATTTAATTAGTTGTATATAAGTCTATATGTACGCCATTAGAATATGAACACTTTTTTGTTCCCTTTTAGTAATTCGTAATTTTCTTTAAAATAATACTACAAATTATTATATTCATTTAATTTTTCCAATATCTTGGAAAAAGTACATTAAGAGCCCCTTACTTCTTGTCATGATTCACTTTCTCTCTCTTCTGAATTTTTCTTGTGTTGACTTTCTTTTCTTTTACTCCCTCTAAGAAAGAATAAAAAAAATTATTCATTATATCCTCAATTAATTACTTTGAAAATGGTAGAACTAGTTTTTAATTCATCAATTTCATAATTAATAGGATAAAATGGTAAACTCACTATATCAATAATTATTTTCTTAATAAGTGTGTCAATTCAAAACTGGGCAAGTAATTAGGGACAGAGGGAGCATCAATTTGCATGCATTAATTACTTCTCTTCACAAATAGTATATAAATGAACTAATTTTCCTCTCTTTTTCCATACAAATCCATTTCCAACATTTCAATCTCTTGAAAAGTTTCTCTTTATTTTCATCAAAACATTACTTTCTTTTCCCTTCCCCTTAGGGTATATCATTCTTTAGGTTAACCCTTCGATATGATCAGAAGTTTATTGACCTAACTAATAAGATTCGTGTCAGATAGATTCCCAAAAGGTTGTGGTTTGTTCACAAGTATCTATTTTCCTCTTTTCTCCACACAAATCATCACTAATTCCCATCACAATACACTACTTCCTTTTCTCCTTCCGTTTCAGAAACTTGGTCCATTCCTCCTTCAATAGATCTATCTATCTCTTTGCTTCTTCAAATATGAACTTTTTTGTTTAACCATCCGATCAATTCATATTTGTCTTGAATAAATTCACCAAGGAGCAAAAAAACTCTTTATTCTCAGGCTCGAATCTGAAATATTTGATTAGGGGTGGAGGGATCACGACCAACTAATATGGAAGATGTTGAAGTTCCGGATTATTTCCTTTGTCCAATATCAATGCAACTAATGAGGGATCCGGTTACAACATCAACCGGAATAACCTATGATAGGGAGAACATAGAGAAATGGCTATTCAAGTGCAAGAACACAACTTGTCCCATAACCAAACAAGAGTTGTTGACCATGGATCTCACCCCAAACCACACTCTCCGTCGTGTGATCCAATCTTGGTGCATCATGAATTCTTCCCATGGTGTTGAAAGGATTCCTACTCCAAAGTCTCAAGTAACAAAATCATATGTTTTAAAACTCCTTAAACAAGCCATGCAATCCCAAGAAATGCAACTTTCTTGCTTGAGGAAACTTAAATCTATTGTTCATGCAAGTGAGAGCAACAAGAAATGTTTAGAATCATGTGAGGTTGTAGATTTCTTAGCTTCAATTATAATGAAGCAAGTGACTTTTATTCAAGATTCAGAGTTCATGATCAGTGGCAGAGACACCCTTTTACAAAAAGTTGTGCCATCTGACATTGTTTCACCAAAAGATTCCGAATCATACAAGTTGAGTTGTGATAATAGTCAGACACCACTTGTACTTGAGTACTTCATTACTAAGGCAAGTGATGAAGCATTGGATATTCTTTTCCATCTTAATGCCTCCGATGAAACCCTAAAAAAGTTCGTCTCCAAAGACAATGGAGACGAACTTTTCTTAGATACTTTATTGTATTTCTTGAAATGTGGGAATTACCAATCTCGAGACTATGCAATAATGCTATTAAAATCAGCATTCAATGTGGCTGATCCAGGCCAATTAATTGGTGCAAAACAAGAATATTTCAAAGAAATATTGTTATTTCTGAATAACAAACTAATCTCACAACAAGCTACAAAGGCTTCACTCAAATTACTAGTGCAACTTTGTCCATGGGGTAGAAATAGAATCAAAGCAATTGAAGTTGGAGCTATATCAACCCTAATTGAGATTCTTCTTGATACAATAGAAAGAAGATCTTGTGAATTAATCCTTACAATTTTACACCAACTTTGTAGTTGCGCCGAGGGCCGGGCTGAGTTATTGAACCATGGGGCAGGAATAGCCATTGTTTCCAAGAAAATACTTAGGGTTTCTCAAGTAGCAAGTGATAGAGGAGTGAGGATACTTTGTTCCATTTCAAAATTTTCCGCAACTAGTAGAGTTCTTCAAGAGATGTTGCAAGTGGGAGTGGTGTCAAAGTTGTGTTTGGTGATTCAAGTGGATAGTTGTTCAAAGACCAAGGAGAAAGCAAAAGAAATTCTAAGGTTACATTCTAGGGTTTGGAGAGATTCTTCTTGTCTTCCTCCTCATTTACTCTCTTCTTATCCTTCATAAAGAAAATTATATTGATGTCCTTTTCCAACTTTTGGATTTAACTTATATATACTGATCAGTATAAGAAAGTTTTGCACTTTCAATGTAGTTTGACTTGTTATAATACATTGCATGTCTCATTTATGTTTTTTTTAGGTTACTAAATTTACTTATTATGGCCCGAAGTACATTAGGTAATGATAATTGTTGAAGTGTATGACTATCTAATCTAAAAGTTAAAGTTATGAAAAAACACTTGTAATTAGTTAATTACTATATGCATACTTACATGTGGACCTGATTTAATTTTTAATTAATTAAGGCGTAAAAGAAGATGTGTGTGTTTTTGTGGGGTGACGGTGAGATTTGAATCTAGAATCTTTTATTTGTTTTGTTATAATATCAAAGTATGTGACTATTTCAATTAAATATTTAAGTTGTTAATTAAGTTGAAAACAGAATTAGTATGTGTTTTCGGTTTAAATAAATTAAACTCTTACTTTTTTATGTAGATAATTGAGAAATATTACTCCAAAGTGTAGTGTTTGAAGTTTGAGCATTGAAGTTTAGGGTTAATTATCAAAACAACAAACATGTATATTTTTTAAAAAAATTAATCCATGACTATTGAGATATGATCTAATTTGGATTCTATTTACTGTTTTTCATATAACTTTTAGTGGACATATATGCATTATATATAGTTGAGCTCTTTTAACAAAGCCATCCACCTAGAGATTCTAAAAGTTCAAAATTTTCCTAGGGAAACTATATATAGTTTTTTCATTTTTTTATTAATTGGTTTTTCATTCGATGTCTAGTACTCGTATTGAAGTCTGTCAATTAAAATTAAATCGTGTATTACATGACTCATTTTCAAGAACGACACTCTCCTTCGAATTTTTTTTGTTTCAAAAGCTCGAATCAAAAATCTTTATTTTAAAATGAAGAAATCTCAATCATATTACGAGAATCCGGCCCCGTACAATGTGAAGTCACTATAATTGGTGTAACATCGATTTGAGTTTTGTCCAAAGTTCGAAAGGTCAAAGTCGTACAATTGTGATTTAGATAGTGTCTTATCCTTGTTTTTTAGTTTATTGTTTATTCATCTTCTTTTTTTTTCAAAATTATTTGTCTAGACATGAAGTGGCGGTTTGATCTGTCCAATGAATAAAAAACACAAACTTAAAATAATTGAGAAATAATAGTAATAATAAAATGATTTGGAAAGCTAACACACGTATCTAGAACATGAAAATAGATTATTTTTTTTAAATTATTTATTTGTTTAAAATAACAATTTTCTCACATAATTACGAGAAATTTGATTTTTTAGTTTTTTTATCTTTTTTATAAAAGATCTTCATTTTACACCTAATAAATTTTAAAAAATTATTCAATTTATAAATAACCACAAGAGATTACTAGTGCTAATTAATTATAGATCTTGCCATGCACCTTCTTATATCATAATTAGACTAAAGCCATGTTCCTTTCTCCCGCTGTTGGGATGCATGAAAGTTAATATTAGGTGTGTTTGGTACGACGAATTTTTTTTTATAAAATAAATAAATTTATTTATTTGTGTTTAGTTTAAGGAAAAAAATATATATCCTATAAGCTTTTATACGTAATTGGTGAAACATTATGATAGGGTGAATGGTCAAGAGACGGGGGTTGGAGATGTTGGGTGGCTGGAAGGAGATAATGAACTTGAAAGAGACGGGGGGGTTTATTTCAATTTTCATTAGAAAGCCATTTTTCATTTTTAAGGACCTTATTTTCTTAGAGAGAAAACTTTCTAAAATATTTTGATCAACCAGAGAAAATTAAAACCCCTCCTTACCAAACACACCAAATTACTTTGTAGTCTGATCTCTGTAAGAACAAAAGGTAAATTTGGACAAAATATAATACAATGGTAAATATGACATAAACATATAACAGCGAGGGTATATATGACCCAAAATTATAACACAGGATAAATACAATAATTTTCTAAATAAATATGACCATTTTCTGTATTATATATCTGGACCTTTTTATATATACAAATCCGGATCGAAAACTAAAATTAGCCCAACCTACAACCAAGCTGATAAATAATGGGTAATTTAGAGAAATTTCAATAGTTTATGAGCTAATTACTCAAATACATAGACAAATCTCGTCTTCCTCTTTTTTTCTCGCTTAGCTCTCCCCCTATTTCAGTGTATCTGGTAGCAAGAAAACATCTATCTAGGTATATTTGACTTGAAATTTGGTATGAAATTATTAATAAGTGAGATAAAATATAATCATTTCCAACTATAAAGATTAAAGAGTATTAATAAATATGGTAGAAATATTTGAATAATTGGATTGCTTTTTCATGGGCTTGGCCCAATACAAAATAAAAGAGGAAAACCCAAACTATGAAACCCTGCAATTCCGTTTGCATATATATTCTAAATAAAAACGGGACATTGGAATATGGAAAAAATATTTTTGTGTTATCTATAGGTCACAAACTTGAGCCGTAGATGCAGTCGCTAATACTTATATTAAAATAAATTATCTACATCAAACCCCTTGAAATGTAGCTCTTCCTTGAATTATATTAACATGGATGCTTTGTGCTTCGAACTACTCCATGGTACATATTATAGTTGTTCCGTTTATACAAAAGATGCATATACTCTAATTGTAATTCACTACATACATTTTAAATTTTTGTTAATTTTACAAATATCTAAATGTATAAAAATTAATGTATATGTAAATGTTGTATAAACAATGTATATTGGTATATATACATCTCTAATACATAATTAAACATCATATATATTTATACAATATCAATATATTACATATACTTATTTTGTTGAAAAAATATTATCCTATACAATCACATAAGGTGCCCTTGTAAAGATCTAAGAATGTAAGTCTAAGATGTTGCCTCTGCTTTCTTTTCTTCCTCTTAAGTCCTTTTTTATAATATTCTATTTCTTAAAATGGTTGTTGTTAGCACATATGTTTCACAAAGTTGACACTTTCTCATTTGTCTCGAACAAAATTAAAAAGAGAAGAAAATAGAAAATGAAAAAGGAATAGAGTAAAAAAAATGGGGAAAAAAAACAGTTAAATGTATATGACTAAATACTTTTTTGTTAGGAAGAGGTATACCTTCGATATTGAGCTTTTTGATATAAATTCAAATTTAATCGGACTCTAATACAAATATTAAACATCAAATAATAATTAAAAAAAAAACTTTTTCATGCCAACTATTAATTCTTCCTTTTTCTCTTTCTCTTCACTAAAGTAGTTATAATTCTTAATAAATGGACAACACAATGCCGTTCTATGTGGTCTACTAAGACATTTCGTGATCGTGGAACTCGTATAGTTATTAAAAAAATAGTTTAATTGTTTGGCATGTGGAAATATATATATATTACGAGTTCGTTTAGTTTGTGAATAAGTTATATTGAAATTATAATAAAGAGATTATAATATGAAATTTAAATAATAATAATTAAAAAAAAATAGACTTATTTTCTTTCCAAATATTTAGCTCATTTCTTTTAAATGTCCAAAAAAAATGAAGTAGTATGATATCGTTGTACAAGAATATTTCAAATTAAAATAACTATAGGATCATCGATTTACTAAGGCCTATCATAAGAATTTGATAAAAGAGGGTGGAAATGAGGATAATCAAGAGGAGTGTGTCTAGTTTGGCGTGTGAATTAATTAAATTCATGTTGGACGATCAACTAAATAAAGAAGTCAATCATCTCATAAAGGAGATTCTTGGAACAATATGGAGATAGAAAAAGAAATCTTACATATGTTTCATTAATCTAGAAAAAGCACACGTAAAACAAGGTCCCAAAAGAAGTTCTATGGAGGTCGATGGAGTTTAGGGGCATACTTGTGGCATACATTAGAACGATAAAGGACAGGTTTAATGGAACCAATAGACACCATATAGTAAAAACAATGGAAGGAGACTCAAAATACTTTCTAATTGTAATGGGGTAGCATCTAGTTGAATCAATTCTTATCTCGTTTCTATTTTCCCTAATGATGGATGAGTTGATGTGATATATTCAAAACTAGCATGGTGTATGCTATTCACGAGTGCCATAATATTGATCGACAAGACACATGTGACAGAGTTTAAGGATAAACTGAAGGTCCAGAGAAGGACCTTAAAGTCTAAACGCTTTCAGGTTGGGCAGCATCAAAACAAAGTACATATAGAATAAAAGTTTAGTGACACATCATAAGAAGTAAATCGGGAGGTAAAGATTTATATACAAGTAATTCTCAAGAGAGAAGCTTCAAGTATTTTTAATTATATGGGGAAATCGGCATGAATGGCACACATCGTATTGGAATTAGGTGAATGAAATAGAGGCTCTCAACATGTGTCTTGGATATGTGATAAGAACATGTCACCAAGACTTAAAAGTAAGTTCTACAAGGTGATTATTGGACCGAGTATGCCGCATATGGAATTAAGTGTTGGTTAATTAAGAACTCTCACATATTCAGAAAATGAAGGTAGTGAAAATGAGGATGCTTAGATTGATGTATGTGTTGGTAGACTAGGAGTGACAACATTAGGAATAGAGATATATGGGACAAGATGGGATTAGTCTTCTCCTTGGTGGACAAGATGCGAAAAGTGAGATTGAAATAATTTGGACATGAAAAAAGGAGCATAGATTCTCTAGTGAGGACGTACGAGAGATTGACAATGATAGGCATAAGGAAAAGTAGAGATAGATCAAGGAAACAATTGGAAAAGGTGATTAGACAAGATATGTTACATCTTTAGCTTACCAAGGACATTACTCTATCTAGATATGAGAACATGAAGATCGAATTAGTATCATAGACACGTAGTAGATAGTCGAGTAATTTCTCACTTTCTAGTAGATATTATTTTTATGTTGATATCTTTCTGTCTTGATATAATTTTCATCGTAGTTTTTTTCATTTTAGTCCTCTCTTTTTTCAAAACTCTTCTTGATTGAATTTTTTTTTAAGTAGTAGATATATGAGAAACAATATTTTTATTCTATAAAAATAAAAATAAAATTTACGTACATTACCATCGAGCAAATGACATAAATGGTCCCTAAACTATCCTAGTAGGTCTAAAATAGTCCCTTAACTATACAATTAACTAACGGTTTTTTAAAAAAGTGGATGAAAACCAAACTTGACAAAAGGATGGATAGTTAAAAGATCATATCCGTCAACTGTATAGTTAAGGGACTATTTTAAACCTACTAGGATAGTTTAGGGACTATTTATGTCATTTGCTCTTCTACCATCCTCATATCCTACCTATAGAGCCATAGCTATGTTTGTTAGCTGTGGAAAAAATCCCTTCCAGATTATTCAAACTAAGATAGATTTTAGATCTACTTCTTTTGGGTAAAGTGACAGTAACTTAAAATAATTTTATTATAAAGTATTCTTACTGTTTACTTTTATTTATCACTTTTTCTTAAAATAGTTTTCATTTTTATTTGTCACCTTTGATATATCAAGAAAAGACAATTATTTTTTTCTTGTTTTACCCTCAGCATTAAATACTTATTTTTCAAATCATTTCTCAAGATCTAATACTAAACATTATTTAATAAGAATAGTTTAATAAAATATTTATATTAATAACTATTTTCTTAATGAATATATCTAGTCAAATAATGACAGGTAAAAGTGAACGGAGGGAATATCAATTAATCCTTAGTCTATCGATGTGCCTCTCTCGTGATGTTCAAATGATCTAGAATGTGTCCAAGTCAAAAAAACACTTAGTTGATATACATTTATTGCTTGACTTAAAGACTATAATTATTGACGTCATAATTTTCAAATGTATATATTCAAAATTAAAGTCTAACTTAATTTACTGAAGTTTTGTGCAAAAACGTGTAAAGACTTTTCAATAGTGCAAGTTTTTCAGGATAGAATTTTTTTTGATTAAAATTTAATCTATTGTGTAAACACATGCTAGCCTTTTTCAATAGTGTAATTTTTTAGGATTGAATTTTGATAAAATTTTAATCTAGCTAGTCTTTTATGTAGTTTTTTTTCTATAGGATATATATATATACCAATATGAGAAAATTTACTTTACTCACACCATTAGTTTATTTTCTATTTTATCCATATCCTATCGAAGACACGACTCTAGATAGAAAAATTGAAGAGATAAAAAATTAGGATACAAGACTAGTAATTAGTCGAGTATTATCACATTTTCTGTGCGAGAGCCGAGAGGTATGTGATACTTAGCAGGTGTGTGTAGTATCTTATTCTTTGGTGTGCATTATTACTTGTTATCTCATGATTTGTGTTTTATCTTTTTATTTTATTGTCCTATTATTCTTGCAAATCTGTTTCTGAAATATGTCTTTTGAGTCAAGGATCTATTAAAAATCATTCCTATAATTCATAAATATAAGAGTAAAATTTGCGTACATACTACTCTCACCAAACTTCACTTACAAAATTGTGTTGGATATTGTTTATTGGAAATAGATTTATATAGGATTTTAACAGAATCATGAAAAGATGGCAAATCAAGAAAACATCCACTAGAAAATCTTGTTTGTGTATAAAAACTACACCCTCTATTTTAATTTATATGAAGAAATTCAGAGTACAAGAACTAAAATTATTTGATTATAAATTTCAAGTATAGATTCTTTAAATATCTATAAATAACATATAGTGCATATTTAAAAGCTACACAAAAAATAATATGTCTTCGATTATAAATTAGTTATCTTACAATCCTTTTAAAAAGAAAAAAAAAGGCTCAGCTATATTAAGAATATATCGGTAGAAAAAGAAAAAAAAACTCTCTTATTTTTCTGAAAAATATTTCTCTTCATACCAAATACATTATCAATTGATCATACATATGAAAATGAGGTACCCCTCTTTTTTTGGTTTAATGTTTATCACGATAAAGTGTGTAATTGAACAGCCAGCCAATGTTTCATAATTCATCAAATTAGACTTACAAAGAAAGTAATTAATATAATGTGGCCAAATTGAATTAAAATCATAAAGTAAAACCTCTCTTTTTTCTTTTTCCCATTTTGACAAAAACTTTTATGTTTTAATGGAAAAAAGAAAACACTAATATTGCCCATTGCATGCATAAACACAGTGGGTATCTTTTCGTGTATCACAAGTTATAATTAACCATTTGAATAAAACACTTCAAACATCCAGAAGGGAGAAGAAAAAAACACAAATTTATTGTAGGTTCATGTTCATTATCATGCTTTTCTTTTCGTCACGATAATAATATATCAAATACAATTTCATAAAGTGAAATTTAAACAGGATAGTAGGGTATACATAATCGGGTTGGTTCGGATTTTTCAAATATCAAATCAAATCATTTGTGTCGGATTTTTAAATCTATAAACCAAACCAAACCAATAAAACTCTGGTTTTTCAACCTTGGGTTTTTCCGGTAAAGTATTCATACAAACATATAATTTACTTGTACTTCAAATATTTTTTTAGTCCTACCAAAATACAACTATCTAAGGTGTTTCTTAAGAAAATAACACAATATATGATATGAGTAATGACACTAAAATATCCAACAAAAAAATAATAATAATGAAATCGCGTAAAACAAATATTGCAAATTAACAAGTCATAATGAAAATGATCATAATTTAAAAGTACTAAATCACACTAAAATAAGTTTAATAAGTATTAGTTACATGACTAAATATTAAAGAAAATTAAAATTAGATTATGTATTTGAATTGTCTAAACCAATGTAAAACCAAAGAACAAATATTCAATATTATTGTCATTCTTAGTGTTGAATTGATTTTCTTT
>JAJOOR010037576.1:0-12526 GCA_036250505.1 Solanum acaule | reverse complement strand
GTCGTTACATCATCTCGTAATTACTAGAATATGTTTATTCTCATTTTTGGAACTTGAAATGTTGTGATTTGCAAACTTGCTTAGCATAAATTGTTATCATAAATTAAGGTATTGTATGGGGGTATTTGCGTAATTATCTAACTATACTTACTTATATATTGGAAGTGTGGTTATAAAGTACATAAATATAGTTATATATGTATGCTTTTTGGGCAGCCATCTATTTATTTGGGCAGCCCCTTTGGGTGACATCTGCCCATGTGACAAGGATAACTTTTGTAGCTATATATCTTTACACCTCCTTTGATTAAATTCGTTTTCCCTCAAGTCTAAGAACATTATAACATTAGCTAAACGGTTGTTCTTCAAAATCAAGAGAAAAACTATGTCCTTTTTGGCTGGAATCCGATACACACACTTCCTTTTGGTAAGTGACGAAATCTGCTTCTAAGCTGGGTAGTGTTTGGTATTTTATGTATATCTCATTCAAAAGAACTTAGTTTATAGTGAATAAATATGTTTTGGAAAGCTATTTCGTAGACCTACAACTCTTCTGTTTATATAAAATTCTAATTTAGCTATTATAGATACTAAATAAGGGACGCAACATATGACAAGCTCTGTCCATATTCTGGAATTAGAAATCCCGTACGTTCAACTGTTAGTCTTTTGATTATATCTTTTTGTACAAACCGTATTTTGCGGTGATTCTTGATTATTTGCAAGCTTAAGAGATGTACCTACATCTTTTATGAAGGATATAAATTCCATTTTGGCTGTTTTCTGTTTCAAATCTAAGTTGCGACATGGAGTGCGTTTATTGGGCAGAATATTTGTTTTGGGAGTATAGTCGTATTTGTACAGGTTATGCTTACGTGTGATGATAACCCTGTGTTACGCCATCATTATTTAGCTACTAGAAATTAAATAAGTTATTGAATTCATTTTGTAAGGTTGTATATCCTCGTGTACTAGTTGAAGACTTTGATACGCTGGTTGGTCTACGATTTGAACTCGTGAAGTTGTGTTGGACTGTTTTTGTGCTGAAGAACTGAGGTTTGTGTATAAACTTATACTTGTACTCTTTTTACCTGCTGGTATATCTGAAAGTTTACTTTGGTACCTTGGTTATCTCTTGTCACTTTGCATTGTCATATTGGTATTCTTTAATACATTAAAGACGCTTGTGTAACTCGCCCACTTGTACGGATTGTTTGATCACGTGGCACTCTTGTTGGGACCTTCTCCTTCTTGTGGTTGTGACTTTGTCACTCTTGGCATGCCTCTTGATTCAGATCATTTACCATCTTGACTCTGAATTTTTAGTCCGTCTTAAGAATGGAAGTTGTCCATTTTAAGTACGAACTAGAAAGCCATTTTTAATATGGTTCTTGGTTCTCTTGATTATTGGGTTTTGATCTGTCTTAATACCTGCTTGTGCTTGGTGTGACGACATGATGTATATATTGGGTGAGCCTTGTTGTTGAATCTCTTGGAAAACTGTGCTATGAGAGTTCTTGACATTTGGATCTTTAAATATAGAACTTGATACTTTTTATATGTTGTTTACTTGATTTATTTATTATGTTCAATTATGCTGCCCTGACTTGAGAATGATAACTTGCTGAAATTGAGGGCTCCAAACCTATAGTTTTTACACCACTAAGCTATATTCTTAGCAATAGTTGTTTCTATCGTAGGAAATGTTCGAGAAGATGCTTGAAGTTGGCCATTGAAGATGGAGATTTTGAAATCTTTAAGGAAGATCACATTTGCATATAGGCATATATATTTTGTATAAACCTTGGGACTTGCACATGATCTATGTGTTGTATATTTACATGGGAATTTAAGGGCTGATTTGGTCATGTCACCATTGGTTGTAATATAAGTATCGCTATACGTTTCTATCTTTTTAGGGTGTGTAAACCGAAGTTTTGAAATATAATAAAATTACAATTTGTTTCGAATGTTTGTGTGAAGCATGAGCAGGCTAATTTCGGTACTCGGAAGCTTGTAATATTCTTGTTATTTCATCATTGAGTATTAGGATATTATATATATATGAAAAGCTCGTCGATTATTTGCTTAAATTACTTTTCGGAGATCAATATGAAACTAATCCCTCTACTAGATTATAATCAGTATGCCCTCGTTAATCGCTTATTGAATGTCGCTAGTATAAGTTAGGTCTCTTTAAAAAGGGTCGCTACTTGCCTTGTCAACACAAATCTTTTATTGCATTCTAACCAAGATACTAGAATTTTTCCTAGTATTGCTTCTTCTCGTTTGCATAGCTATGATGAGCTATTTTAGGAAGAGATGCCAATAGTAAACCACCCTTTAGGGGAATAGAACACCAAATAGATTTTGTATTGATTTCAAAAATTCTTAACAATCCCGTCTACAGGTGTAATTTGGAAGAAACCAAGGAGTTACAACACAAGTGTAAAAACTTCTTGATAAGGGGTTGATTAATGAAAGCCTATGTTATTGTGCCATACCTAAAAATCCTGTTCCTAAATTTTATGGAGCTTGGATAATATGTATTTAATATACAGCAACAAATAAGATCAGGTGAAGAATAGACATCCAATTCCTAGGCTTGACGATATGCTTGATGAGCTCTGTCGATCTAGTGTATTCTATAAGATTAACCTTCTAACCAGGTATTATAAAATTCATATAAAATAGGGTTATAAGTTGAACAAGGCTTTCAAGATTAGGTTTGGGTTGTACAAATGGTTTTTGATGCAATTTGGGTTTACCAATGCCCCAAGAACTTTCATGAGATTGATGAACCGTGTTTTTAAACCTTTCATCTACAATTTGTTGTGGTTGATTTTGATGACATACTTGTGTATAGAAAGTCAATTGAGGAATGTATCCCATTTGAGACAAGTGTTTGATGTCCTACTACAAGTGTGTCTCTTCGGAAATCTCAAGAAATTTTCATTTTGTATTGAAAATTTGTATTTTAGTTTTTGTGGTTAGTGTATATGGGATTGAGGTTGATGAAAAGAAGGTAAATACTATCAAGACTTGGCTGACCGCAATCAATGCAATAGACATATGAAATTTTCAAGTTTTTACTGGCGATTTGTGAAAGGCTTTAGTTTATTTGCTTATCCTTTGAGTGAATATATAAACAAAAATGTACATTTTGTGTGGGGTGAGGAGTACGAGAAGTGATCTCAAGCCTTGAAATCAATTTTAAGTTCCTCACCATTCCTCTGACTATCAAACTTTGATAAGGCATTTGAAATTGAATGTTATGCTTTAGGTGTTGCTATATGTGCTATGTATATCAAAGAAGGAAAACCATTAGCTTTCTTTAGTAAAATTATAAAGGGAGATTCTCTCAAGTACTCACTTATAATAAGGAAATGTATGAACTCTACAAGTGTTAGGTCGTTGACAACACTACATATGGCACAAATAGTTTGTGATAAGGAGTGATTATAAGTCTCTGAAGCATCTTAAGGGGAATTACAAGTTGAATAATCCACATGCTAAGTGGGTTGCATTCATTGAAATCTTTCCATATCTCATAACCTATAATTAAGGCAAGGAGAATGTAGTAGTAGATTCTTTATCAAAGAGTTTGTGTTGGTCAATACTTTGACTTCTAGAATGATAGGATTTGAAAGCTTAAAATGATTATGTTCTATTGATTACGACTTCAAATATCCATTTGATAATCTTTGTCATGGAAAGTAGGTTGATAGGTTCTAACCGGTCGATGGTTTTTTCTTCAAGGATGGCCGATATTGTTGATATACCATGAGTTTACGGTATTTTTAATACATTTCACTTAAGAGTTGTGTGTTTCTAGGGCCATTTTAGATTGAAAATAATGTTTTTGTGTCATCTTCAGAGGAAATAGGCTTGGATGCGATTTAGTGAGATGACAACTGAAAAATCTGCAGAAGATGGCATCCACGAAGGGACCTATGTACCGTAGGTCCTGTGAAGGTCCGTCGATGGGTAGGTGTAGATGGCAACATCAGGGAAATCTGACCAAGTGTGGAACCACGAAGAAATGTACGGACTGTAGGTCGACCTACGACCCGTCCTACACATCCGTAGAAGGTGTTCAGAGAGTTGAAGATCCAGTACCGGATGAAAATCCTAAGTGTGGAGCCACAGAAGAGGACCCACGGACCGTAGGTCCACCTACGGTATGTACTCCACATCCGTCATTGATGAACTGGGAGTTGAGGTTCCAACCTATGCAGAAAAGTTCTAAGGGTAGACCAATGGAGAGGACCTACAGACCGTAGGTCGACCCACGGTCCGTACGTCAAGTCGTCGATCCAAGTCGGATCCAGAAAGTTTATTTCCTTATTTAGTTTCCTTTTTTTAGGACATGTTTTTCTATAAATAGGGTATGTAAACCTCATTTTTCGAAATTAGACATTATTGTTTACTTTTAGTTCTTAATATTTTTTTGGGAATTAACTTGCAAACTTTGGCAATTTGATTTCAGGATTTTGGTTTATAAGATTTTTGCTTCGAAATTCAGTTCGAGATTACGTGTTTCTTCTACTGTAAACGTAAGTTCTTGAAATCTTATTATCAATATATGAATTGTGTTCTTTCAAGCATGAGTAGCTAAATCCACAACTAGGGTTGTGGGAACCATGAGCAATTAACAACGTATGAATAATAACATAACTATGTAATTTTTGAATAGTGTTTATGCATGTATTGGCAATTCTTTCGCTTAGAAGTCTTTTTAATGGTGCGCAAAGTTAGAACTCGCCTTGTTGCTACTTTCCGGACCAAGGAGGTAGTTAATAAGAAAAGCATTATCAACATAGATTTACTGTGATACTGTCTAATAGTCTAATGTCAAAAGTTTCAAGGGTGAAAGCTAAGTCATACATTGATGTGATGTCTAATATGATGTAAAGGTAAGGGTTAGTAAATTATACACATGTAGCCTATAACAACCCATAAATCGAATAAGTGAAACTAGAGCCTAACATGTGTGTTTGAGTTGGTGTGAGGTTTGAGGGTGTAAAATGTTGTCCCGAGCCATGGTTGAGGGGTTAAACATGAAGGTACGACTCCCCAAGGACCACCCTAGGGGTCCTTGAGGAGGACCCTAAGCCTAACCTCTAAAACCACTTGAAACCAATAGGCTGCCCAAAATTTGGTGAACCACGGTAGGGGACCATGCCCCGTAGATCAAACCAAGACTCGTGGTCTTGATTCGTGGGTCATGGCCCCCAAAACATAGCCCCAGTTACAAACCATGGTTGAGCAGGATGGGGCGTGACCCACACCACGGTCTGTGGTTTGGAGTCGTGGCTCCCACCTGGTTTGCTGGTGTGGTTTGGCCAAGGTGAGGGGTTGTTTGGTAATTAGCTAATTAATTTAGTTAAGTTGTGGGACGGTTATTTTAGGTTAATTAAAGTATTTTAAAAGTATTAAAAGCAATAGACTCTATTTTTCAACTAATTACTCAAAATCACAAAAGCGAACCCGCATCTCTTCTCAAAAGTTCTGTCTCTAGAAACCTCCATTGGAGGTGAAGACTTCAAGCTTCCAATGTCAAAATCTTCAAGTTTTTCAAGAGAATTAAATGAAAGTAATGTGATTATTGTATATTGAATTGGTAGGCTAAGGCATCCTTTTCTTGTATTAATGAAAGTGATCTTGAATGAAGTATCTTGAGTTGGTAGGCTTAGGTAGCCTCCTCTTGTATAATGAATGTATCTTGACAATTGTCTTAATGTCTTGAATTGATAGACCTAATGTTGGTAGCCTTTCATGAATGAATGAATGATGAAGTATTATAGGCTAAACCTTGGATCAGTAGACCTAATATTGGTGCCCTTTCTTGAGGAGTCTAGGAACTAATGTGATGTAAAACCTTGAAACGGTAGACCTAATGATGGTGGCCCTTCTTGCGTGAAATGATGAACCTAGAAACGGTAGACATAATGGTGGTGGCCCTTTTTTCGTGAAATGGTGGATCTTTTTAGGAAGATCAATGAGCTATCCTTAAATGTACCTTGATTTGGTAGACCTAATGGTGGTGACATTTCATGTGTATGTGCTTTGGGTCGCTAGGCGTAATGTTTGTGGCCCTCTCAGGTACAATGATGTAATGTGATTGAAATACTCTATGTGAATAAGCACCGAGTGGATATGGTAAGATGGAAACTCTCCCAATGTTAGGCTAGGGTTCCAATAAACATCTTCTTATCCCATAACTATGTGCCCACATAGGATATTAGCTAGTGGATTTCATCCAAGCTAATGTTACCGGTCTTTCTTAGGCAAGAAGACCACCTCTTTAGGGTGTGGGGTTACATGACACCGAATTCCATGTCTAGCTTACATGGTCTTTGTCAGTTAACTGCTTATTCCATCATGTGAGATGTGCATTATGGTTTCTTAAGGAGTTCTATGAAGTGTGGGTGGTAGTATGGGATGCCATCCATGCATTGCATGAGTAGGCTTTGAGAGGGTCATAGTGAGTTCTCTAAGTCTTAATGGCTAATGTATGAATGTGTCCGAACTGAAGTTAATGAAGAATGTTGACTCTTATATGCTTAAATGTAAAGATGCATGCTATACTTGGATTGTATAATGAGTTACTTCCTTGTCATGACTTAATGTATATAAATGTGCCTTGCTTATGGTGACTTCAAAGGAGTACTTTGTGTGAGTAGTAGTATGGGATGCTACTTGCACATTTCACAATTATTACTTAAGGTTTTCCTAGGTGATGGTCCTTATGTGATGATTTGAATTATGAAAGGCTTATGTCTCTTATTTATGAGCATTGTGTGATGATGGAAAAGTGGAATGGTAAGTTCACTTTAGGTGACCTTAAGGTGGTACGTCAGTGTGGATGGTGGTATGGGATGCTATCCATACATTGCACAAAATATAGCTTGAGGGTTACTTGAGGGGAAGGCTAAATGTGAAGGTAAAGGGTTACATATTGATTATGTTCTAATGCGGTTAAATGATTTGTATGTTGGTTATGTTTGAATATTATGCCTCTTATACTTATGTTCATGAAGTTTTATCAAAATGGCATACAAGGATGAATTTCAAATAAAATGTCCATTTTAATCATGTTTTTGCATGGCTATCATACTTGGTACTTAATTGTGCTAACCCCATTCTTCTTCATGTTTTACTACAAGTGTAGGTTCCGGCAAGTGATTGCTTCTCTATAGTGCAAGTACTTGGATTGATATTCTTCAAAGATCAAGTGGTATGTCCTCATAGATCGAGGACAAATACTTCTAGAAGTTTCTTTTACTTCATGTAACAGACAATTTTAGTCTTTTCGATTGTAAAGGGTTGTGTCCCTACTTTAGTTTTCAAGTCATTGTTTCGATGGCCATGTGAGGCTTAGACTTCCATTGTGTTTTTAGATGAAACTTTTGGATTGTTTTGGATTTAAATAAGTTTTAAATTCCACACTATTTCTATGTCAAATGCAATGAAATGCTATAAGGCTTGTATGAGATCCCTTCGGGGTCAAGTACGTCGTGTCGTATTTAGGGGCTAGCCTTGGGTCATGACAAACATCGTATCAGAATATAAGATTTTGGAAATGGTTTTTAGTATTGATGTCTACAAGCCACGTCTAGTAGAGTCTTGTTCATCGGTGTGAGTCGCGACACATCTATGAGTGAGTGTCTATAAGATGTTAGAAAGTTACACTTGAAGTCGTGCCTTAGAGTTTCGCTCTATAAGTGTTCCTTTTCCTAATCCTTCTCTTGTGTTTATAGGATATGAATACAATAAGGACTCCCTCAAAGAGAGTGGAAGAGGAAGTTGTAAATGAGGGAGTTCCATCCCAAGATCCTCAAGGTGACCAAGTTCCTGAAGGTTACTAAGTTCCTGAAGGTGACCAAGTTCCTCAAGAAAATAAGGTTCCGGTTGATGCTCTGGCCATGACTAATGATGAAATTAGGTCGGCTTTTCTAACTTTACCCCAAGATATGACGGCCCAAGTTACTAGAGATGTGGGACCAAGAGTGAATGCTATTGAGAGTACTATGGCTTCTAGGTTGAGGGACTTTTTGAGGATGAACCCTCCAGTTTTTCTAGGTTCCAATGCTATGGGAGTGACTTCTATTGAAAAAGCAGAACTTTCCACCTATCAATTGAAAGATGTTGCCCAAATTTGGTTTACTCAATGGAAAAGCAATAGGCCTATAGGAGCGAGATCTATATATTGAGAATTGTTTAAGGAAGCTTTCATTGGTAGGTACTTTCCCCGTGAGAAGAAGGAATGTAAGGTGTAGGAGTTTATAAACCTTAGGCAAGGTAATATGAATGTGGAGGATTATTCCTTGAAATTTACCCTTTTGTCTAAGTATGCTCCATCTTTGGTGTCCAACCCTAGGGATGAGATGAGTGGATTTGCTACCGGTGTATCCGACCTAGTTAAGGAAGAGTGCCATACGACAATTCTCCATGATGACATGAACATTTCTAGACTAATGGTGTATGCTCAATCTATTGAGGAGTCCAAACTTAAGAGGAAGGATCGGGAGTTGAAAAGGTGTAGGACCGATGAGCAAGGTCAACCTAGGTTCAAGAAGAGAGCTCCAAACCAAAATTCTTCAAGCACTCCTAAGGGTAACCAAGAGAGAGGTAGTGGACCTCCATCTTATAAACCTACTTAACATAATTGTGGAAAGAAGCATCACGGGAAATGCCTAGTCGGTACTAGTGGGTGCTATGGGTGTGGAAAAAGTGATCACCAAGAAAGAAATTGTCCTACTCTTACGGCTAGAGGAAGGGAGGCCAAACAAGCTTCTCTTAATGGCCCAAATCTTGATGCTCCAAAGAGGAACAATTTCTATGCTCTTCAAGATAACAAAGACATAGGAGCTAATCCAGATGAAGGTACCGGTAAGTCATAGTTCCTTTGGGGTGTGAATGTCTTGCTAAGGTTCCTATGTTGTTTTTTCATGTTAGCCTTAGTTGGGTTTTCTCCTAAGTGGGGGATAGTATGTAAATAGTAAGGTTGTTGAGAGTGTTGATATCCTTATCTCTTTCCTTCTATTCTTATACAAGCTTGAGCCCAAGAGTTCCTTGTAGCTTGTTTCATGTTTTTGAGTCATGTGTGATATTGTGTTTCCATTGTCTCCTTATGTAATGCAAATTCTTAGCGAGTTTATGTTTGAATGCGAAAATGAGTTTATATGAATTATGTTCCTCTTGTAGATATGCATTTAGTATGAGTTGTCTATATGCTTCATGAGGTTAAATGTTGAACATGCCTAACTATGCTTTTATGAAGAAGTTACATAATGTGCTTAATGATGTTGTGATGAGCATGATGTGAGTTAGAGAAGGGAATGGCTCCAATGTAATGAGCAATATGAAGTTTTGGGGCATGATGAGTTTGTAGATGTAGTTCCTACTTTCTTGTTTTGTTTTGAGCTTTTTGATGTAGAGTTGATGTTCCCTCCTAGTTTTGTGCATCTGTTTATGATGTTGCATGCATGATGGGCTGCTAGTCTTGAGTTGTTCACCCCTTAATGTGTTTTAAGTGTTATTCGAGTATGAATGTTTCTAAGTGGGGGATAATGTAACTACCCGTAAATTGAATAAGTGAAACTAGAGCCTAACATGTGTGTGTTTGAAGGTGTTTAATATTGTCCCGAGCCATGGTTAGGGGTTTAGGGGTCAAACGTAAAGGTAAGACTCCCCAAAGACCACCTTAGGGGTCCTTGAGGAGGACCCTAAGCCTAACCCACAAGACCCCTTGAAACCAATAGGCTGCCCAAAATTTGGTGAACCACACCCCGTAGATCAAACCATGACTCGTAGTCTTGATTCGTGGGTCATGGCTCCCAAAACATAGCCCCAGCCAAAAACTACGACTGACCAGGATGGGGCGCAACCCAGACCACGATCCGTGGTTTGGAGTCGTGGCTCCCACCTGGTTTGTTGGTGTGGTTCGGCCAAGGTGAGGGGTTGTTTGGTAATTAGCTAATTAATTTAGTTAATTTATGGGACAGTTATTTTAGGCTAATTAAAGTATTTTAAAAGTATTAAAAGCATTAGACTCTATTTTGCAACTCATTATTCAATATCACAAAATAGGACCCACTTCTTCTCTCAAAAGTTCTCTCTATAGAAACCTCTATTGGAAGTGAAGACTTCAAGCTTCCAAGGTCAAAATCTTCATGTTTTTCAAGAGATTTTCGTGGATTTCTTCCATTAAAGGTATGGTGGTCTGCATCCTTGACTTATTATGTTTCAAGGAGCTAACTTCGAAGCGATTTCGAATATCCAATATTTACCTAAAAACCCTAGATTTCAATCAATGCATGGGTTCGATTCAAAATATTTCTAAAGGCATTACTGCATTGAATTGCGAATGAATTGTAGATTTAAAGATGAATAACGGTGATTTCTTCCTAAAACCCATGTTTTCCTCCAAATTCCCAAGTTGTAATTGGATATTCGGATTTGATTGATTATGAAGTATGCGAATTGTTTATGTGTATATGGATATAGAATGTTGAAATTATGTTGTTACTCTTGCCAAGTTTTATTGATCTAAGGTGTGTGGGTGAATGTGAACCATGACCCTTGAAGGGCAAGTTATGATCAAATTACATATTGAAGTAGAGTTGTTCTTGATCTATTGATCCACTTGAAAGGTGGATGTATATTGTGGTATTGAACTGATGGATATCTTCCTTGTACATCTATATATGAAGGATCTATGTATGATCATGATTTAAAGTATATGTGTGTAATTTCAATGAATGTATAATGAGCATGTTTAGATTGTAATAGTGTTATGATTGAAAGTATTTTCTCTATTAACACTAATGAATGATGATGATGGAATGTGAAGGGTTTTCTCCTATGTATTGTATATATTGCATTGGTAGGCTAAGGCATCATTTTCTTGTATAAATGAAAGTAGTGTGATTATTGTATATTGAATTGGTAGGCTAAGACATCCTTTTCTTGTATTAATGAAAGTGATCTTTAATGAAGTATCTTGACTTGGTAGGCTTACGTATCCTCCTCTTGTATAATGAATGTATCTTAACTATTGTCTTAATGTCTTGAATTGGTAGACCTAATGTTGGTAGCCTTTCATGAATGAATGATTGATGAAGTATTCTAGGCTAAACCTTGGATCGGTAGACCTAATGTTGGTGGCCTTTCATGAGGAGTCTAGGAACTAATGTGACGTAAAACATTGAAACGATAGACCTAATATTGGTGGCCCTTTTTGTGTGAAATGTTGAACCTATAAATGGTAGAACTAATGGTGGTGCCTCTTTCTAGGAAGATCCATGAGCTATCCTTAAATATACCTTGATTCGGTAGACCTAATGGTGGTGACCTTTCATGTGTATGTGCTTTGGGTCGATAGGCCTAATGTTGGTGGCCCTCTCAAGTACAATGATGTAATGTGATTGAAATACTCCATGGGAATGTAGGCTAAGCACCAAGTGGATATGGTAAGATGAAAAGTCTCCCAATGTTAGGCTAGGATTCCAATGAAAATCTTCCTATCCCATAACTATGTGCCCACATAGGATATTAGCTAGTGGATTCCATTCAAGTTAATGTTACCGATCTTCCTTAGGAAAGAAGACCACCTCTTTACGGTGTGGGCTTACATGACACCAGATTCCATGTCTAGCTCACATGGTCTATGTCGGTTAAACGCTTATTCCCATCATGTGTGATGTGCATTATTGTTTCTTGAGGATTTCTATGACGTGTGGGTGGTAGTATGGGATGCCATCTATGCATTGCACGAGTAGGCTTTGAGAGGGTCATAGTGAGTTCTCTAAGTCTTAATGGCTAATGTATGAATGTGTCCTAATGAAGTTAATGAAGAATGTTGACCCTTATATGCTTAAATGTAAAGATGCATGCTATACTTGGATTGTATAATGAGTTACTTCTTTGTCATGACTTATTGTATATGAATGTGACTTGCTTAGGGTTACTTCAAAGGAGTACATAGTGTGAGTAGTAGTATGGGATGCTACTTGCACATTGCACAAGTATGACTTAGGGTTGTCCTAGGTGATGGTCTTTATGTGATGATTTGACTTATGACAGGTTTATGTCTCTTATTTATGAGCATTGTGTGAAGATGGAAAGGTTGAATGGTAAATTCACTTTTGGTGACCTTAATGTGGTACTTTAGTGTGGATGGTGGTATGGGACACTATCTATACACTGAACAAAGTATAGCTTGAGGGTTACTTGAGGGGAAGGCTAAATGTGAAGGTAAAGGGTTACGTTTTGCTTATGTTCTAATGCGGTTAAATGACTTGTATGCTCGTTATGTTTGAATATTATTGTAACGACCCAGAAAATGATAGAGTGAAACTAGAGCCTCACATGTGAGTTTAGAGTCGAGAACCTAATGAAATGATTATATTTGAATTTGACCTAAAAAGTTCTTAAAAATGTGCTTCGGAAGTTACCGAAAACTTGTTTAGCTACTTATAAAAAGATCCGTTTCATTTTTCGAAAATCCGACTTCATATTC
>JAJOOR010037574.1:0-11838 GCA_036250505.1 Solanum acaule | reverse complement strand
AAAAAAGACCCATTCCCCATTTTAAACCCAATGCCCGACCCGTCCAAATTTGAGAGGTATTTTTGACCCTTTGCCCTCAATTGGATGAAAAATCCAAATCAACTAAAATTACTCAATTTCAAGTAAATGACCCGATTTTCTCTTTTAATCCAAACCCGACCCATTTATATCAAATTAGAACCCTAAACCCATCTCTATAATCTTCTCCATCTCCTTCTTCCATTGAAACACGTACTACTAAAATTGACAACAAATATTCTGTAGTTAAATTCATGCATATTTGTCCTTCCTACTAAAATTGCACCACTATTTCAGTGTGGTCGGAGCTTGGAGCTCGTTCAATCATCGGATTTTGCTTTCCTGCGGGCAAATCTGAAACTATGATATTGCTTGCTTGTTGAGCCTAGCCAGATATGAAGTTGTGGCTGTTGTTTTCGAGCCTTGATTCTCGCCTGATTGTGTTGTTGGTTTGATCTGTTAGCGGTGCTTCAGTTGTTTTTCGATGGGGTTTTGGTCGGGGTTTTGTTGGTTGGTTGTTTGGAGGTCGGAGAACTGGTGGTCTGGTGGTCATTTGCTTGTTGTTTTAGCTTGGGTGATGGAGGTCTGGGTTCTGGTGGGCTGAAGTGTGGTTTTACCACTGGATTTTGGCGTGGAGAGGGTGGTGGTTGAGAGCTGTTTCAGGTCGGTTTTCACGGATGTTTGAATGATTCCGACGGTGGGTAGTTTGCTTAATGTTGTTCCAGCTTGGAACTGGCCGAAAATGGAGAAGAAAGATCTTGTTGTCGTCATTGGAAAGTAGAGGAAAATGGGTTTGTTTTTAATGTTTTCTGCTTGATGTCGTTTCTGGTTTTTGGGGGTTTTGAGTGGTGGTTTCAGGTGGTCGTTTGGAGGTTGTTTTGGTGGTGTTTCGCCGAAAAACGGAGAAAATGAATGGGAATTGCCGGAGCTTGATTTGGGGTTTTAATTTGGTATAAATGGGTCGGGTTCGGATTAAAAAGAGAAAAAATTGGGTTATTTAATTGAAATTGGGTAATTTTAATTGATTTGGGTTTTCCATCCAATTGAGGGGTAAATTTGGTGAAATTAGTAACGGGAGGGGTAAAAATAACTTCATTTTAACGGCGAGGGCATAGTCAAACAATAAACCAAAGTTGAGGGGTATTTTTGACCCTTTTCCCTAATATATATCTTGATTAATTATTTCAAGATTGTAGTATTATGTTTATCCCACTCTAAGTGAGGAATGAGGAATAACTAATCTCGAGAATAATTTTTGGATGAGTTTAACTCATGTTTAATTAGGAGAAAATTAGGGGATAACTTATTCTAAGAAAGATTAGTTATCTCAAAATAGTAATGTTATTATTTTATACCACGTTGAAGGTGTGATAACAATCTTAATATAACTATTCTCAACATAATTTTGAAATAACATGTTCTTCGATCAAATAAGCATTTAAGATATTGTATCCTGATATCTAATTTTTATTTCACATTAAGTGTTCGGTACCCCATTAAAGACATAATTTTAAGAACATTGATTCATTTTGGTCACCAAATCACAGAGAAAATTACATCAATTTGGTCATTGCGGCCACTTCTTTTATTATTCATCTTTTATTTCTTTTTTTGTAACTTGGAGTTAGAAATATAACAATTAAACTATACGGTACAACATCCTAAAATTTGAAATTAAAATGTGATTTCAACCCTTCCAAATATGAAAACATGAATTACAAAAACCAAAGTTTCTACAATTTTATAAAAGCACTTTTTTTTAAATTGCCAAATATCAATATAAATTAAATAATGCTTAAAAGTTATTTTAACCAACTTATGTACTCATCCAAATAATCCATCTTAATAAGAGCACACGACTTATAGATTCAACAATATATAGTAATATGGAAAATTACGATTTTTTAAACTCTTCGATCTTTGGCCAATTAATTTGCAAAATGTATAGAATGTGTATATTTATACTAGATATACAAAATAGCATACATATATTATTCATATAATACACAGATACATACACAACATACATTGATAGAATATTTATATAACATATATTTCAGTCATGTTGATAAACTCGTTGGCCAAACTATATATACATAACTTTCCTTATATAATTCAAAGAGATATTAGGTTCAATAGAGGGAGGCTGAAGCAAGAAGCCCAAATAATTTGCCTTCTATTATCATATGGGCTGAACTGATGGTCCGCTTAGAGAAGCCCAAATAAGTTGGGAGAGATTATTATTATTAGGGAAAATTACGTATATAAGCAAACATATAATAGTTAATTACTTAACTTAGCTATAGTTTGCCTTAATTACAATTCGCGACCTACTTTTAGTCATAATTACACAGCTCAGCTTTTTAGTTTTGTATAATTCGCACGTTTGTATAATTCGGATTTTGTATAATATAATTTGTATAACTTTTGTATAATTCATAATTTGTATAATATATTTTGTATAACTGTTTACACTTCTAATGTTTGTAATTGTATAAATTCTTTATTTCGAGTTTATACAAAAATAACTGAATTATACAAATGTACCCGCGAAATATACAAACCTGCGAATTTATACAAATCTGCGAATTATACAAACGAGATAGCTTAAATTGTAGCTACAGCCCATAATATGCAAACTATAGCTATGGAGCATAATTAAGTTTATTATAGTGGCTATTTGCGAAAGTTCCTCTTATTATTATTAAAGAGACTATATATAAGAATTTGTGTGAGCACGGACCCAAGGACCCGTTACTCTCTTTATCTCAATTTATGTGACATACATTTAATTTGGAGGGTCATTTAAATTTATATGATTTTTAAAGAGTAATTTTCACATATAGCAAACACAAAAATCATATTTGTATGTTATAGCTATATAGTTTGCATAATTGTGTTCCACTTTGTGTTTGCTATGGCTTTTTCACTATACATATATACAAAAGAAGCTGGCTATTTCGCTTTACATATATACAAAAGAAGCAATTGTATAATCTGTTTCGGTATTGTATAATATGTGTTTGTATAAAGTGAGAAAGTGAGAAAGGCAAAAGAGAACTGGGCAGGAGAATATTTGTATTGTATAATTATAAGTGTATAGGACGAAGATATATGTATTTGCATGTGTATATACAATTTTCTCTCGCTTTATACAAACATAAACACAATTTATACATTTTTGTTTGTATAAAGCGAGGGAGAGACTGGCGAGCGAGAATTGGGAGCGCGAGTGAGATTTGGGAGAGGAGAACGAAAATATATGTATATATACAATTTTCTCTCGCTTTATACAAACACAAACGCATTTTATACATTTGCGTTTGTATAAAAGCGAGAGAGGCGAGGGAGAGACTGCTGAGAGTGGCGAGCGAGATTCACCAGGGAGAGAGGCGAAATAACAACAGTTTGCTACGGGGTACAATTAAATCAAACTTTGGTTATGACATTTAATTTGAATTAATAGTTTGTTATTATATACAATTTTCCCATTTTTAAATAATTAAATTGTTGATTGTTGCAATCTATATTTTTACGTATTTTTTAAATAATAAATATTACTTCGTCTGTTCCAATTTATGTGACACATAAATAGAATTTAAAAAATGAAACAATTTTTTAATATATATTTTAAAGATATTTTTAAGTTGTTAATTATTGTAATTTATGTGGCACTTGTAGAATTTCAAGTCTCAATGAATTTTTTTAATTTAAATACTTTCAATCGTTAATTATTGTGACCTGTAGTACTCTTTACGTCATTTTCAAACAATATATGGTACTTCTTTTGTCTCATTTTATGTGTCATCAATAGAACTCAAAACTCAACCAAATCTTTTATGTCTTTTAAATAACTTAAATTGATAATTATTATAATTTATAATATTATTTATGTAATTTTCAAATAGATAACAAGACTAAAAAAAAGTAAGATAAAGAACTTAGAACCAAAAAAAAAAAAACACAAAATTACTAGCCGCTTCTATAAATGATCAAAGTACCCTTATCTAGAAAGCAAACATGTTGACGAAGACCTACTTCCTCGACTTTTTCATATAATAATGGAGTAATAATTAATTGCACAACTTGTAATATCTAACTTAGTTGTGATGTATGTAATTATAGCTCTTATCGTCACTTCTATATATAGCAGTAAAGTAATAATTAGTTGCACAATTAATTTGTAATATCTAACTTAATAATTAGTTGTACTGTATATAATTATAACACTTATTATCACTTTTATATAGTATTAAAGTAATATTTAGTTGCACAATTTGTAATATCTAACTTAACTAGTTGTACTGTATATTAATTATATAACTCTTATTATCACTTCTATATAGTAATTAAAGTAATAATTAGTTGCACAATTTGTAATATATAACTTAATAAGTTGTACTTTATATAATTAAAACTCTTATTATCATGTTTAGTAAGATAAAATGTCTCTCTTCTAGTAAGATAAGATCATCACAATGAATCTTTTAATAGGGAGGTTTATCCTTCTTATCGAGCTTATCAACACCAATTTAATTTAATTAAATTCGTGAATTTTGAATATCAAATAAATATAAAGACAATAATTTAATTTAATTCGTGAATTTTGAATATCAAATAAATTTAACTAAAAAGGTATATTTTTGTGATGATATGTTTAGTTAAATGAGATCAAATAGAAAATTAACTTTTTTTAGGAGATGACTAAAATTTTTTTTCAATCAACAATTAAAAACAATACATTGATATCAATATCTAGATAAAAGAGCACTAAAATAGTAAAACAATATTTCCGAACTCATAAGTATACTCTATTATTTCTATTTTTTATTTTCATTCGATATTTGATTTTTTCTCTAGAAATCGACAATCCAAACTATGTGATTGAAAAATTCCCAATCAATATATACTCAAAAGGGAGAAAATGATCCAATCAATAATTTCTCTTCCTAAAAAACTTAATGTATATTTTCATCCGTATAAAAATTCACACAACATATATAAAACCTTTTTTTAATGTCATACATTGATATAGATTAAAAAAACTAAAAATCGTAGAATGATATGATTCAGTTCTCATTTGACCTCCTCATTTGTCTTCTTTCATATCTAGTCACTGTCACCTACTCATAATAATAATATTAAGAAATTCAAAAGTATAATGAACTAGTTGTCACGTCAGAAATTCAAGATTAAAATTAATAATGATTTTTTAATATAAAAAAAGTAATTATTTATAATATTGTTCAGTTCTCAAAAAGATATTTAGTAAACAAAATAATTTAATAAATTGTATTTTATATTTTATTATTTTCTTAATAATATGAAATAAATATTTTTTTATTTACCTAATTAATAAAACATTTTTTTCATATTATGACGATTAATTTAGTGTGATCATACTATTATTCATTGCGTTGTCCAATATATAGCAACGAAAAATAATATATAATTTATTCATTGCGTTGCGTCAAAACAAAATGAAAAGGTGCCACGTCCCCCGCCCCCCTCTTCCAAGAAGAGTTATCCCTATTGCTCCTATATTATAAGAAAAAATAAATGAGAATAATGTGTATATAAATATTTTGGCACATTAATTGGATTTAGCTTTGTTTCTGTAGTATTCACTTCATTTCAAATTAATTGAATTGTTCGGATGTTTTACACCTTTTAAAAAAAGAAGATTAAGACATAAATTAGGCATAACTTTCCATTTTTACCCTCATTAATTATTATAAAATTTATAATTAAAATAACTAAATATTAATTAATCACTAATTTCAATACTAACTAATGAAGGGTAAAATTGAAAGAATACTTTAAAAGTAGTCTTGAAAACTGAACAATTAAGCTAATTTGAAAAATGAAAAATATATCTAACAATTCAATTAATTTGAAATGGAGGGAGCAGAGGCAGAGCCAAAGTTAAGAGTTTTGGGGTTCTAAATCAATTTTGTTTGCGGGTTCACATGTTAATACATATATTTATTTAATTTTCTAATACAAATATAAGATCTACGAAAAAGCTAATGGGTTCGTCCGAACCCATGAATCCCCACTTAGCTCCGTCTCTAGGAGGGAGTAGTAGATATTGGTAGATTTCGTAATCAAAATGACTATGATTGGACTAAAAGTTCGAAACAAATTGGAATGAAATGATGATATTTTATTAAATGACAAAAACCAAATAGGGAAAAAAGAAACTAAACGAAATTGACAAGCCTTTTTATTTGAACTGCCAATGGTCTTATCTATACAAGTGGCAAAAGAAAAAAGAAAAATCTATATGATCACAACAATGAAAGAAACCTCCCTTTATCTTTTGATAAGAATTATCGAGTTTGAGTCATATACTGAATAAGAAATTATTTTTATTAAAAAGCGTTTTGTTTTTTTTAATGTGAAATTTTCAGACGTTAATTCAGATTTAATGTATTTCATTGAGATGATGTGATATTGAATGAAAAAAAAAGATACAAATTTAATGCAAAGCATATAAAGTATTTTAAGATTTCCTTATTGGTTGGAAAAAAATAATACTTAAACCATTAACCATGCTTCATTTGGATTGATTGTGACTTTAGTTACTAGCATCATTATCATTAAATATATGTTCACTTATTTTCAGTGGCATTATTTAATTTGAAATTTATTTTTTTATTTAATTTGTTTAATTATCAATTTTCTGATTGGTATATACACTCTTTTCTTTTGAACTAAAACTTATTTATGGTAGCGCGCTATTTAAAAGTAACTGATAAGTGATAATCAAGCATCAAGTGTTTAAAAACACTTTTAGGTACCCAAGTTAATTGCTTAATATCTAAGTTGTTATGTATTTAAATAGAAATGTTGAATTCGCTAATAAGTAATTAATTTGACAAAAAGGTACAAGATAATTAATTTTCCATTTAAAATCATGACTTAAATAGCCTAAAGTAATTGTTTATGCCATGTCCCTACTAATATGTGCTTGGGGAATAAATTGAGTGTCCCAATTGTTTATTCACTTCCAGTGTAGTTAATCAGTAAATTTTATATTAGATAGTATAGTATGAATTGTGATTTGTTTCGATTGAACACATGTTGTTATATGATAAAAATTTTATATTAGATGCTTTAAAAAAAATTGTGTGTTATAAAGTTCTCATTATATAAATAAGCTAATCACTTAGTTAAAGTATGCATATTAATTACCTTTATTAATTTTATGCATTAATCTCAATAAGTTGTAAGTCCTCAAGTATATTTCAATTAAGATTGATATGCATATTTCACAAAGATAACATATTTTATGTATTTAACTTAGGTATCTAATATGCGTTTGAAAATATGCATAATTTTTTTTTTTTAAATCGTAAACAAAAAGTATCTTAACTGGAACAATTTATCATGTATCGTAATAAAATTTACTGATAAATTTAAATTTTTGTCGATGTAATCCGCTAAAGGATTATATTCGTGTGTCTAATTAGGAAATCAAATTCTAAGATGCTTTTCGAAAAAAAGTGTAGAAATAGATTCCTCATAAAAGGATTATACGTAGATTTTGTTTATTATATACAAAAAACAATTCTTTATCTGCGTTAAAAAGTGGAGCCAAAATTTAAGTACAGTAACTTTTTTAAAGGGAAAATGCATAAGTTCCCCCCAACCTATGTCCAAAATTCCTGAGACACACCTAACCTTTACTAAGGTCCTATTATTTTTCCGAACTTATTTTATATATAATTTTCTATTCCTTTTCGGCCTACGTGACACTATCTTGTGGGTCCAGCGCGTGTTGACAATTTTTTCAAGGATAGTGCCACGTAGGTCAAAAAGAGGTAGAAAATTATATATAAAATAAGTTCGAGGGTAATAGGACCTTAGTAAAGGTTATGTGTGTTTTAGGAATTTGAGGCATAGGTTGAGGGTACTTATGCATTTTCCCTTTTTTAAAAGACATTTTTTCTTTCACCTTTTACAAAAATATATAAAATAGGTTCAATTAGAAATTGTAGAATATGCCCATTGTCCCCAAAAATAATTTTTTAAAATCAGAAAAAAGACTTTTCTGTAGGAAAAAATAAGTTCAATCCTGTCCTACCCGCCTACATTTTCCCCACCTCCGTAGGTAATTCGTCGAAAAAAAAAGATAAGGGTCTGAAAAATATTTCAATTTTGGTCGAATTTGCTGTTGCAATACTAAACTTTCATAAGGACCTATTACCTCCCTAGACTATTTTTTACCCCCTGAACTATTTAATAGTGTATTTTAAAGGTATATATGTGCCCATGTGGACACATTACTATTTCGAATTTTGCATTATTTTTTATGTCCACGTGGGCAAATATATATGTTTAAAATACGGTATTAAATAGTCTAGGGAGGTAATAGATCCTCATGAAAGTTTAGTATCACAACAATAAATCCGACCAAAGTTGGGTATTTTTCAAACCCTTGTCCCAAAACAAAACCTATATAGTAAGTAAATTTTTGTATGTATAAAGTTGATGCTTCTTAATTTCTAAGTCATTTTACTTCTTTAAATTTTGATATTTTTTAATCGAATTTTAACTCGATCACGACCTACCCATCAGTGATGGAGCCAGGAATTTCACAAACGGTGTCCAAAAAAATGAGGAAAAAAATTGTTACTAGTGAGATTTGAACACATGAGCACTTGGGGTCTTTCAAGACATCTAAAACTACTAGACTACAACATCCTATTATGTTAAGAGTGTCCCAAATATGTTATTAATCACTTTGTGTATCATTTTACTTATATGTACGATATTATTTTCTGAAGAAGAGTCTCACTATAGGATAGCTACGCCCCTGCTCCAATTGGACACCCTCATTATAGGGTAGCTACGTCCCTGCTACCACCCACTTAAACTTTCCTCTCCACTAATATAATGTTTATCTAAATTATATATATAAATATTTTAAAAATAATATATTTTTTACTTAATAATTAAAATAAATTTTAAAAATTACTTTTTTGTTAGAAAAATATTTTCTCCCTTTATTACCGAACACACCCTTTATATCTCTTTTTTCTTCTCCTTTAACCTTTTCATATTTCGTTAGAATGTGAGTCATGTTGACTAATAACTTAAAGGCTAAGATCCTTTTTAACTTAATATATATTTTTTTACATATTTTTAGGAGAAAAAGAATCTCTTTACTACACTTACTTTCCACAAATAAAAGGGAAAAAGGAAAAAGGAAAAAGGAAAAAGGAGGGAAGGTGGTTAATTAATTTAATTCTGTTCAGACATAGATATACTTAACTAACTTGGTATCATTAATTATAATCCTTTTAGTCAAAAAAGATTGATCACTAATAAGTAGATTGAAAAAAGAAAAATTATATAGAAAGACTATAACAAATTCTGACAAAAAAATTCGTAGTCTCTATTCTTTGAATATATTCGGATAAATTTTGCAAATCATATAAAAATTATGAATCATACTAGATAAGTCCGTGTATTGAGCTCGATTAGAGAAAAGGGTAGTGGCAAGTTTATTTTTAATTACTCAAATTTTGTTTAATATTGTTGGTACTGTCGTTTAGTCAGCAAATTTCAGTACTTCGTTATTTTTTATTTTTAAAAATAAATAAATAAAAGACTTATCTTTTCAACTTTAATTTGTTTATTCAGTCTTTCTAATAATCTAGAGTATTCAACAAAAATATCTAATTGCATGAGTCAAAGAATTCAAGTGCCACAAGTAATACAGAGTCTTTACGTTATGATGCCAAACCTTGTCATTTTGAGATTATCCTGTAAAAATTAATTAAATAAACAAGTTTGAGGAGATTAATTATATTGTAATAAACCATATTTTTGTTTGTGTTTGGACACTAGTGAAGGGAATTATATTCCTTATACGGGGACATAGAAATTTATCGAAAATTTAGATTAAAATCTCAACAAAGACAAGAAAAATAATGTTTGTTTGGAAAATAAAAAATAATAAATACTCATAAAATTATTACGCTATATATAATTTGATATTTTCAATTCACAGATGAATTAGCTAGCGAGCTTAGATGGAATAAAGGATTATTCTTGGGTCTAAAAGTTAATTAATATAAAGTGAAGTGGATTCTTATTTCATTTCTTTATCACTATTCACTAATTAATCATAATTAAATGATATATATTCTTTATCTTATTTTTTTAGTTAACAAGATACTATAAACATAAGTAACATACTATAGGCCATATATAATTAGAGAGAGAATGAAGACCTTTAATTAACTAATAAGATAATTAAGAACTCTATTAATGGTATATCTTATAAATATAGTAATTCTTTTTTTTTTTGGAGTAGTCATTATTGCAAATTGTAAAATGTCAAAGTATAGTTGCCTAAACTATATATGGTGTCAGGCACTGGCAGCCATGTGATGTTTTTAACGTTCTACCGACATACCTTTTCAACATTCAACATATGCCTACTTATATCTAAACTAAATAAAACATAGTACAAATGATACATTTAACATATTGCACTAAGTTATCACCAGTTGCACCTACCAAACAAAGTTTACGATATCAAATCAACGTAATTTCGTAAGTGAAATCTAAAAAAGAAGAAAGTATATATATATATATATATATCATTGTTAATCTCTCGCACCTTCTCATTGAGATATCTGCATATTCTACTCCTTATATGTAGAGCTGTCAAAACGGGCTTAGCCTATGGGGGGCAACCCGACCCAACCTGTTATTGAGACAAGGTTGGAATAGAATTTTTTAAGTCCATTTAAAACTAGGGCTTATATGTGTCAAGGGCTTATAAGCCTGACACATATAAGCCCTTGACCGTTGATGCTTGATCTGGGTCGGGCTGGGATCGGCTCATGGGTCAAAACTTTTTATTTAATGGTAACTTACAATAATCTCACTAGTATATAATCTAATTACTTAAATACACACTATGTTGTAATATTATGAATCTTACTAGATTTTGGTACGTTCAAATACATGTTTCTCAGAATATATGGACTCAAAATTAGGTTAATTTGTTCTATATACACTCTATCCAAGTAGATTCACATGTATTTAGGATACATAGACAAATCTCGCGTCCTCGCTTCCCTTCCATCTTGCTTGTCACTCTCTTATCTCGCTCGTGTATCTGGTATGTGAGATACATGCTAATTACACTAGATATTTTGCTAGTGTTATTGAAACAACACCATTGTTTGTGATATTTGATTTGAAAATCTTCTCATTTTCTTGATGTTATAGAATTATAAGTTTGAAAAGAAAAAAATAAACAAAGAAAAAAAAAGACTAGCACCCCAACCCTCGACCCTTCTAGGGTTGGGTTGGATTGAGCATTTTCAAGCCTTTATTAGAGGTCGATCCGTTTTAGCCCTTCAAATTTCTCGACCCACAAAGCTTGAATCGGGTGAAGCTAGGCCGATCCTTTTTGATAGCTCTACTTATATGTATGAACTTATAAGAGAATCATTCTATCATTACTATTCCCTTCGTTCGCTTTTCCTATAAATGAAAGAATATGATAAATAATTACGAAAAAGGGTCAAAATTGCCTCTGAACTATGCGAAATAGACCACTTATACCCTCCATTACATTTTGGGATCAAAAATACCTCCGCAGTTATCTCAGGAGATCACAAATACCCTCAAGAGTTAACACCCCAATTTTTTAGTGATGTGGCAAGCCACATGAGACTAATCCCTCCACCTAAGTATTGCCAACTAAGATTCACTACAAAAGAACTTGACTTTTAGTGGCGACAAAGTCGCCACAAAATCCCAAAATATTGCCACTAAAGGTTATGAGTGATT
>JAJOOR010037573.1:0-11650 GCA_036250505.1 Solanum acaule | reverse complement strand
CTTGAGCTTGACTCATCTATGGTATTTATGTATCATTCCTTTTTTTTTCTCTTGCTCCCTTAGTCCCGATTTCCCCCTTGATTATGCTTATCGCTTATGGTCATTTTAATTGCTTCCGCGACCAAGGATGTGTAACGTTACGCTATGAGGCTTGTTTGGGGTTCCTTCGGGTTCCCCATTCACCGGTCACGTCTAGGCCCTAGGCTTGGGTCGTGACAGTTACCCATGACTTTTAGATGCGGGAATACTTGGATGGCTTATGAGGAAGCTTTACGTTGTTGTGGTAACGTAACATGAGGTATCACCCGCGGTTTGAGGTCCGGGATCTGTTCTTCCTGCTGCTGCTTATTTACCCTCTTATAATGGAGTTGACATACCAAGTCTCCCCCCCTTGGGTTATATCACTTTATTTACGAGTAGTCGACATCCATGGTTCGGGGTTCAGGATCTGAGCTATCCGTTGCAGAGTTTGACTCTATCGACGTATTTACTATGGGCATACTCAACAGCGGTTCAAGGTCCAGGCTCTGCATTTCCTTTCTTTCATAGCTCGGGAATACTGACATTTCTGTAATGCATTGGGTTTACAGATCTCCTTTAGACTTTGTTTAGCTTCTCTGTGTACATGTAAGGCTTATGGGGGTCCGTTCATGTTTTTACTTCAATTAGCGCACGAGTGTACCTCATGGGCTTATGTGGGCCAGTTCGAGTAGTCACCTTACGTTTATTTTCCTTACATTCGTGTGCATACCTTTAATTTTTTTGTTCGTGACCTCTATATGTGTTTTATTCTAGCATTACCTATTGCTTTTACCTTTCTTACCTAGTCGGCCTATGATGCCTCCTGGGTCACTTTTCACTGGTACTCATACTACACTTTGTATCTATTTTCATGATGCAGGACCAAGCACCAATTATCAGCGCCGCTATTCGAACCAGTAGAAGCCATCATCAAGAGACGAGGGTGAGCACGACATCCTGATCATCGTCGTCTCCTTCTATACATATATTTTGTGGCTTATCTTTTGTACTTGAGACAGGTCCTTTGTAGTTGCGTATATCTTTGTATGTTTGTCCACTTTTGGGACTTGTACTCTCAGTAAGGATCTATACTTCTGACTTCCAGGTTCTGGGAGGGATTTAGTTCTTCTGTATGTATTCTTTTGACTTGCCTTATTCCTTTTTGTTGTTATTGTTTCTGCCACTTGGTTTCTGCCCTTTACCTGTTTCGGGTTTCGAGTTGGCTTTCCTACTGGTGGGATATATTAGGTGCTATCAATACTCTAGGAATTGGGTCGTGACAAGTTGGTATCAGAACCAGGTTGTTTGTTTGTCTCACATGTACAGAGCTAACATCTAGTAAAGTCCTGCGGATAGGTGCAAAGACGTCAGTGACTTCTCTTCGGGAGGCTATAGGATGTCATTAGGAACATTTTTTATGTTGTATCATCTCGTGCAGTGCGTGTTTCATTGGTTTGCATGGAATCTCACTTGTTTCACTCTTTCGCATGGATGGCTCGTAGACATGGTTCCCCAGTGATGACGATCCACCTGAGGCGGCAGATAATTCCCCGGCCAAGCCTTGAGGTCGATCATGGGGTAGGGGTAGGGGTCCAACACAAGCCCCAAACAGAGATATAGCTCCAGACCCGGTACAAGAGCCTTAGGATGCCCCTATGCCCCCAAATTTAGCCCAGTCACCCGTCGCACTAGTCATGACTCCTGCTCTTCAGGAAGTTATTGCCTAGCTACTTGCTGCTTTTGGGGGTATACAACAGGTCCCGGCACCAGCTCCAGTTCCACAAGTACAGCAGGAGCAACCAACTCCAGTTACACCAGTACAACATGAGCAACCAGGTCTAGGTACAATAGTATAGCAGGAGCGGCCTCGAGCTCCCGTTCCAGGAGGGCACCTACCCTTAGTACCTCCTGCCGCTCATGTTGCAGAAGTGTTATACCACCAGGAGTAGAGGATGCTGGGATATTTCCTCATATTGGCATCACCGAGGTTCTCAGGGGCAGTTGAAGAGGATGCCCATGAGTGTGTAACTTCCTGCAGTGACCGATTGCATGCCTTGAGTTTGTTGGTGTCCCGAGGGGCATATTTCATAGCCTATTAGCTTGATGGACCCGCCAGGCAGTGGTGGCAAACATTTATGGAGACTAGGCCAGTCGGGTCCCCTTCGGTGTCTTGGACGAAGTTTTCAGAGGCCTTCTAACCTAGATTTGTTTCCAGGAGTCTCAGAGATCAGTTTTTGAGGTTGGAGCATGGCTCCATGACCGTGTCTGAGTATGAGGTGAGATTTCAGGAGCCCTCCGGGAATGCTACTATGATATTACCCACGGAGGAGGAGAGGATCCGGTGTTTTGTTCTAGGTCTGAGGACCCAGTTGCGGGTTGAGACCAATTCTTTGGTTATAACGGGCCGTTCTTTTCTGGATATAGTTTATCACCCCCGTTCTATCGAGCACTTCCATCGTGAGGTCCAAGAAGGCCCTATAGGTGGGTAGCTACAGTGGACCTTGTTACAGGTCCAGAGATTGTCAGGGCAGGCCCCAACAGCAGTTCCCCATCTTATTTGATCCCTTAGGTATATCCTTATCCTTACTTTCGTGGGCTAAAGTTTTTTAAGTAGTGTACCTGCCTTCTTTTCATTGGTTAGACCTTTCCTACAGCCACCTAGCACTAACAGTTTGGTCGCCTGGTCGTTCGTTTGGATTTTATGCAGATTTCTGTGTTTTAGAGGCCTTGAAGCTTGAAAAGTGACTTTTAGTCAGTTCATCAGGAAAACTGCCTCAGAACGGAATTCTGATAGTTCCATCAGCTCTAAAATGGCCAAATTAGGCTTGAAGCATGGTTGACTCAACTCCTGAGGCTTTTGGAGCGAGTTTATACCATTTTTAGCATTTTAGCCTTCAAAACTTGTCAGCGGTTGACTTTGGTCAACATTCTTGGAAAACATGTCCGAATGAAAATTTAGACAGCACAGTTAGCCCCAAAATGTTGAGTTTGGTCTAGAACGACCTTTCGTTCAACTCCCGAGGCCTTCGTACTCATTCCGAGCCCCTCGGTGGATTTTAGTTTAAAATGGCCTTTGGGAATGGGACCCACTTTTTATAGAGATGACCTCTGATGGAAATTTTGACTGCACCGTTGAGTCTGGAATGTTGAATTTAGTAGGTTAGCATATCTATTTTATTTTTATCGTGTTCAGAACAAATCCCGAGCACCCCATCGGAGATTTTAAAGTTCGAATAAAAAAATCAGCTTTTCAGCTAATATATATAGCTGGTGCAGGCCATTTAAGCCTCATTTCTCAACTTTAAACCTTCATAACTTTCTCATTTCAACTCTGATTTTGGTGATTCTTGGGGCTATCTTGAGTGGTTTTTCAAGGAGAACGTGTTGGCATGGCTGTAATTCGTATTTTAAGCTTCGTTGGAGGAAAGAATTATGTTTTAGCTGCTGCCATAGCTCATTTTCGAGCTCAATTTTTGGGAAATTTTGGAAGATGATTTCTTGGCCATTTTAGGTCCGAATTTGGTGATTCAAGAGCCTATATTGTGGAGTGTTTTGTGAGGATCATCGTGGCATGGTTGGTTTCAGCAGTTGTGTCCTTCTTTCTGGTACTTTCTTGTAAATAGCAGCTGTCATTGTTGTTCATTTTTAGCGTAATTTTGGGTTTTTCGTTGCATGTTCGTGTTGGGACCGTTCTGAGCCCCGAATAGCATTCCAATTTGGGAAACAAGTTCAGGGAGTTATTCAGAACCTATTTTTGGGGATAATTCCAGAATTTTTGACGCGGGTCCCACTTTCCCGTTTTTGACTCCGTAATTGGTCCGCCTCCATTTCTTGCGAATTTAGTGTCTAAATAACCGTAATGGCGTTGTGATTCTATATTTGACAGCGTGGCAGCGACCCGAAGCCGTTTGGAAGGGAAAAGCTCCGGCGGAGTAGTTTGGAGCGCGCGTATTCGACCTTCAGGTAGGCTACGACTTCCCTTTTCTTTTAGATTGAGTCTGAATGTGTGAGCGTTTGTGGATTTGCATGAATATTGGGGCGGGGAACTATATTAGCATGCTATGTTCGATAAAATTCATTTTTAGGTTATCTCCGGGTTCAGTCGGTACTTGAATTGTTATATTTGATCATTCGTGCTTCCTTGATTGGCATGGTTTTTACTTATGATTTATATTGAAGCATATTTGGCCTTAGTCTAGACTTAGATTAGTGATGCCATAGACTCACGATTGTTCAGAGCTGATAGATTATATTATTTCTTCCTCGGTGTGACTTTGAGCGGTGTAGGTCCTAGTAGACAGATACAGCAGACTTGGGTCTGATAGAGATGAGCCTTAGCTAGGCAGTGACTCAGTTGTGGGGGTCTTAAAATCCATAATTCCCGTATGATCCTAATTTCTTGCATTTTTGGCCGCCCTCTGGGCCTTTTCGGTGATACATACGACTTCAGTTTGGTTCTCTTGTCACCGTGAGATGGTTAGAGGATATAGAAGATGGTTATGAAGAGTTGCCCATGACTTTTAGATGTGGGAATACTTGGATGGCTTATCTGGAAGTTTTACGCTGTCGTGGTAACTTAACAAGAGGTTTCACCCTCGGTTCGAGGTCCGGTCTCTATTCTTCCTACTACTTATTTACCCTCATATAATGGAGTCGACATATAGAGTCCCCCCCTCCTTGAGTTATATCAGTTTATCTACGGGTAGTCGACATCCGAGGTTCGAGGTTCGGGCTCTATGCTATCCTGCTATCCCTTGTAGAATTTGGCTCTATCGGCGTATCTACTATAGGAAGACTCACCCGTGGTTCAAGGTCCAAGCTTTGTGTTTGATTTCTTCCATAGCTCGGGAATACTGACATTTCTGTAATACTTCGGGTTTACAAATCTCCTCTAGTCTTAGTTTAACTTCTCTGTGTACCTGTCGGGCTTATGGGGGTCCGTTTGTATTTTTACTTCAATTTGCATATGAGTGTACCTCCTGGGCCTATGGGGTCCCAGTTGGAGTAGTCACCTTAGGTTTGTTTGCCTTACACTCGTGTGCATAACTTGACTTTTCTTATTCTTGACCTTTGTCTGTGTTTTATTCTAGCATTTTCTATTGCTTTTACCTTTCTTACTCAGTCGACCTATGATGCCTACTGGGTACCTTTTCACTGGTACTCATACTGCACTCTTCATCTATTTGCATGATGCAGGACCGAGCATTAGTCATTAGCGCCACCATTCGAGCCAATAACAACTAATATCCGGAGGCGAGGGTGAGCACATTGTCCTGATCATCGTCGTCTCATTCTGTACATATATTTTGTGGCTCGTCTTTTGTACTTGAGACAGGTCCTTTGTAGTTGCGTATATTTTTGTATGTTGGTCCACTTTTGGGACTTGTACTCTCAGTAGGGCTCTATACTTGTGACTTCCAGGTTCTGGGAGGGATTTATTTCTTATGTATGTATTCCTTTGGCTTGCCTTATTCCTTTTTGTTGTTATTGTTTCTGCCCTTTTACCCACTACTAGTTGTTTTGGGTTTCGGGTTGGCTTACCTATTGGTGGGATATAGTAGGTGCCATCACGGCTCAAGAAATCGAATCGTGATATCTTCAAAGTGGGCCATTGAGGTCCATTTGCTTTTTCCATCGAGCCAGCCTTATCCAAATGAGCATGGCCGCGAAATCGAGTGAAATTGGAAGCAAATATACAGGTGGAAGGAACTGATATACACCAATACACAATAGTATACAAACTGAAGCAGAAACTGTATACAAATCCAGTAAACTCGAAAATAGGCCTCAAGCCCAAGATCTCTGTACTAGCTGTCCAAAGGGGACTAAAAAAAGCAGATTTCATAACAAAAAATGGGCTCAAAGGGCCCAAATGATGCAACCTCATTACAATTTAGGACAGGTGGAAGAATGGGCCTATTGGTCCAACAATCTGAACTTGGGAAAAAGCCCAACTTTATTCTCTCCTTTACTTATCATTATTATTGTTTAACTCTAACTTTATTTATCTGGTTTATTTCATTAAATCCCTTAATGATGAACCATTTTTGTTATGAAAATTTATTTCATTTAAATGATTTAGTCAATTGGTTCGTCTTTACTTAGTCATTTTTTCTAAAGCTTACTTTCCTTTCTAATTTATTTCAATATGTTTAAGTTAATTTATTTTCATATAATTTTAAATATTTTATTTACTTAATTAATATCTTCGAAGTTGGTAAAAATAACTTAGTCAAGTCGTAGGTCAACCGCACATTAGCGGACATTTCAAGTGCCTAACACCTTCTTGAAGTCTAAATTGAACCCTGAACTCTTTTGGTATTTTAAAATGATTTTCTATTTAAGTCTTTTAAAATTTATAATTTTTCTTCAAAAAAATTAAGTGGTGACTCTTGAAAATCGATTTTTTCTTAAAAGGTTAATTGAATTTTGAAAAATAAGTCTTTTATATCTTCTTCAATAAAACATCGAGAATTGTTCATGATGGGGAGATTGGTCATCTTCTAGCTTACTCTGTTAGAACTACTATAACTTCCACGGCTGCTACTAAGCTAATAAGATCGAGGGGCCGTAGGCGGTGATTCAAAAATGTTCATTTTATTTGATAAGTAATCAAGGGTAACCGGATGCCTGGGGCTTAGGACAAGGAGCGTCCGGAGTCTTTTAAGAAAGGACAAAGAAAAATTTATATCATGTTTACACCAATCGGATTTCTAAAAGTCCTTCGACCCTTACCTTTTATTCATTCTCAAAATAAATTGGACATACTACCACTAGAATCGACAATCGGACTCAATGAAATCATCTGATTTCCAAAAAAAGTCAAATGATGGAATTACCCTTCCAATCCACTCTTAAGGCTAAAACTCAACTTTTCACCCAAACGCCTCAAAACTCAACGAAACCTTACCAACCACCTCACTAGCTCAAACGCGACGTTCCGAACGCGATGGAACTGACGGAAATCCCATCCCACGCTTAGAACTCCAAATGTTGACCTAAATCAACTCTATCAAGAATTCACAACTCAAGAAGGGTCAAATTTCCAAAAACACATCCGATCACATTGGGGACCACACCAACCATCCCAAAAATACAAACTAAGCATGGAAACTCTAAGGGGAAGGGTAAATTGGGCCACCTAAATCATCTTGTACCGAGAGTTATGACCATTTGAAGTTGATCCAAAACTCATAACTTAGCATAACTAACAAAATTTCAAATTTTGACTCTTTCCAAATTAATTCTTTCTAAATTTAGCTCTTTCTAAGGCGGGATGTTACACATTGCCTCACTTATGTTTCTTTAATGTAATTCAAACTTATTTCAGCTCTCAGATTGTTCAAGTGAGCTAAGGCTTGTCCTAGTCACTCATTATGCAGTAGAGGTTTGTTGTCAGATATTAGTCTTTCCGCAATTATATCTTTGTACTCCGATTTCATGATATGTTAAGATTTCTATTTGAGACTTATTCCGGTTATTCTCTTTATTTCATTTATGTATGTTTTCTTAGTGTCATGCTATGTGATGTGGTTTGCTTCGAGTGTCTCGGATTCTAAGTATCATGTCACATCTAGGGTGTAGTCTTGGATCGTGACATCCACCGTCTCATTTTCAGGTAATGTTTCCACTACCATTTTGTTGACCACATTTTTCGTAGTTTATTTTCCAATGATTTTGTCATCATTTTTTTTTTCATTTGATGCTACCTCTAAGAGACAAATATATTCAAGATAATAAGACAATGGTTAAATCAACAAACAATTGCTCTAGCCACACGATGGGTGCCAAACTATTTACAAGTAAAATAGTACAATAAATTTATATTAGGGAAAGAACACACATCTTGATTCAACTCTTATTAGGTTCAATTATTAGCAGTTTGAATATTGTTGGATTGGTGAGAAAAAATAAATAAAACAAGTAAAAGTGTACAGAATGTAAAACTCTAATTGAAGAAAGTCATTTTTGTTTCATAATTAATTCATCAACCTATTGTCAATGTTAGTAATGGTAAGTAGTTACAAGTAGGGGCGTAAAAAATGAGCCCAATTATAGGCAACTCACCCAACCCACTCATAATTTTAAGGGTTGGGATCAAGATAATTTGAATTGGGTCTAATCTCAACCCATCAAATCCTAACTCATTTTAAGAGAATCCTCAATTGAGCCCAATTCAATCTCCAATTTCAACCCGTTTTAAGACTCTTTATTTTCATTGATGTAATGTATGTTACTATATTACAGGTATGAATTACTATCTATTTTATATCTTTTAATATTTATCTATCCATTTGTAACTTTTTTTAAAAAAAAAATTTCTTGAGTTGAAATTCAAATTGTAGTTAAAAAACATAAATAACAATATATTAAAAATATTGAGATTAAGCGGGTCAAATTGGGTGGGTCAAGACCAAACCCGCTTTTAAGCCCATTTGAACCCAACCTGCCCATTTGACACCTCTAATTATACCTAATCTAGAAATAGTACATCGATCAGTATTATGTTGCATCAAGAGTTTGGGAGTATTATGTTGTAAGTGCAGGGGTGTCATCAGACACTTACAAAATGGTGGGATACTGAGATGGCTAGCAGGCTCAAGGCTATTGTCCAAGTTGTCCTTGTAATGGTGTGTTGGAAATTGTTGAAAAGGAGAAACAAAGTTAATAATGATGGATCAGTATCTCTGAATATATATATGAGATCAATTTGAATATGGTCATCAGATGAACTTAGTTGAAGGATATTCCAACTAGTTGGCCACTCCTACTCGAATTTTTGCACAACTATACGGTTGAAATATTGAAGAAGCTTAGTCAAGATTGGTACAAATGTAACTCAAACGGAACATCAAGAGGTAACAGTGGATCAAACTCAATTACATTTTGTCCAAGAAATAAATATGTGTATATGCAATATGCTTCATGATGGAAAATAAGTGATCCTACCAGTATATTAGTTGAAGCTATTGCCGGGCAATGAAGGAAGGTTATAAATTATGTGTGGAGAATTAACTTTTACGATTAATACTGAAAATTGATTCATTAGCTTTAACTAAAATGCATGGTTAAAGATGAATGGGAGAATCCTTTAGAATACAATCATGAGGATTAAGGAGCTAATTGGAGGAGGACGTATACTGATAAATTAGGTATTAGGCCTAACTCACACCCCAAAAGCTAGCTCAAAGGGAGGAGGATTGCCCAAGCCTAATAAGGAGTCCACCCATCTCATTAACCACCAATGTGAGACTTTCGCCTTTAACATATACATATATAAAAAAGGCAACACATTGCCAATATTTTTTAAGCCAACTAGTGTTTTGATTTTGCAGGTTCAAACCTTTGTAGAGGAATGGACGAGCGAGAGTAGTATTAAAAAGTCTTACAATTAGTGGCAATTAACTATCGTTTCTGTCTTGATATAGAGTTAATTTGAGCTTGGAAGTTTGTTCCAATGAAAGTAGCTAACTCCATTTTACATTAGTTTTTTTTGTTTATTTCCTTTTATTTTGGGCTGCAACATTACGCCATATTTGTAAGGATATTTTACTTTCTTATTAATAAATTGGGTCATTGGTGTATTTTTGTATTATACCAAATTGATGTATTATACTGAAATTACAGTGAGTTGTTAAATAGAGTAAAGAAGAAGAATATGAAGAAGTAATTGGAGGAATAATCTATTTTTCTTCTTCAGAAATTGGTTTGATGTATATCATGAACTGTACACGACCAAATATAACATGTGCTATTAGTAAGTTGAGTCGGTACACGAGCAATCCCAATCAAACTCACTGGATGGCAATGAAGAGAGTTTTAGGGTACTTAAAACATACTCAAAACTATGCTTTGCATTATGATAAATATCCCGCAAGACTTGAAGGATATAGTGATGCAGAATGGATCACCGGATCAGATGAAGTAAAATCCACAAGTGGATATGTATTTACTCTTGGTGGTGGAGCAGTCTCTTGAAAATCATCCAAACAGACATGTATTGCTCGCTCCACTATGGAATCTAAATTTATCGCTTTAGATAAAGCCGGTGAAGAAGCTGAATGGCTCCGGAATTTCTTGGAAGATATTCCATATTGGCCTTAACCATGGGCACCTGTATGCATACATTGTGGTAGTCAGGCTGCAATAGGTAGGGCAAGGAGCATGATGTAAGACGGTAAATTTCGTCACATAAGACGGAGACATAATACCATTAGAGAACTACTCTCTAGTGGAATTATTACAATTGTCTATGTAAGGTCAAAAGATAATGTATCGGATTCACTTACAAAAGGCCTAACTAGAGAGGGAGTTGAAAGGTCATCTAAGAGGATAATTTTTAGTCCTAGGACAAGTCAAGCATGATGGTAACTCTACCATCTTACTGGATTTGCCGGAGCAGCAACGTCTTCATCATTGTCTTCCTCTTAACTAGAATTCCAGTTTCCCGTTAGGAGGTTCTGATTTTTATAGGAAAGTAGCTAGCTCCATTTTACATTACTTTTTCGTTTATTTCTTTCTATTTTGGGCTGCAACATTACGCCATCTTTGTAAGGATATTTTACTTTCTTATTAATAAATTGGGTCATTGGTGTATTTTTGTATTATACCAAAATTGATGTATTATACTGAAATTACAGTGAATGGTTAAATAGAGTAAAGAAGAAGAATATGAAGAAGTAATTGGGGAAATAATACATTTTTCTTCTTCAGATATTGGTTTAACGCTAACGAGAGTGTGCTTGAAGCAGTCATGGCATACAAATCCTGTTGGCCACATATTGCAAGTATTGAGAGAAGTCAATATTGTTTACTTAGACCCTTCCAAGTTTATTTATAATATAATAAAATATTACTACCACATCAAATATCATTAGAAATAGGATTAGTGAGTGGGAAGCCTAATTTGATAAGAAAATAGACTTAGAAAAGGAAAAGAATATGTATACGTTATTGGAAATACTAGTTTTTGGACACGTGCGTCCCATACAAGTAGTTCATACAAAATAAAGAATATTAAAAATATATTGTAATAAATAAAAGTACAAGCTGAAATAGATGAATAGTAAGTTTATATTCGAATGACTTCTTCGTTGAACAATATAATTAGATGATTAAATATTATTTGAAACTACAAAATTCAACAACTAAATTTATCTAGGTAGGTAAAATGTATAATTAATTATATTTTGAGCAACATTTAATGTATTCATATATTACATTATACTCTTTTTGATGTGTATTCCATTTGTTGTTTTGATTACCGATTTCAACGGTTAGAGTAGTTTCATTCATCCACTTATAATTATATAATTAGGAAAACATTAATAAACATATATCACCAAAATATTATATATGAATACCTATTCTATTCATTTATCCACTTTGTTTTACCAACCTCAGCAAGTTTAAGGTATCAAAAATTAAAGTTTTAAACAACTTCAAGATAAGCAAAGAGTCAAAGATATTGGTAAAGGCATGACATATAAGAGAACCAAAAGTCACTCTCTGACACTTCTATGTCCATACATTAGTTTGATTTTAACTCATAAACATGAATATAAGAAACATTGCTAATTTATAAAATTTAAAACTCTTAAAATATTATATAAACAAGAATAATATATTT
>JAJOOR010037572.1:0-10195 GCA_036250505.1 Solanum acaule | reverse complement strand
TTCTGAAGCAAGTACTATGGAAAATGTTTTTTTAAAAGGCTTTGAGGGTACTTTTGTAATTATATAATATAATGCAAGTGTTAAAATGCTATGTATTACTAATACCTAGAATTTCTTGGTATTAGTAATACACAACTTAATACACAATATAGTGTATAACTAATGCTTGCATTAGTTATACATGACATAAAAAAGTGTACCAAACAAGGTATTACTAATACACACACCTAATGCATGCGTTATTTTTCCTAATACACTTTACCAAACGACCCCTTAATGTTAAGGATAATAGAGAAAAAAATACATATTTTTTCATGACATAATATACTAAGGAGTACTATATTGAGGTTAGTGTAGTGAAAATGTCACGATCCAAAAAATGAATGTGATGGACTCGTCTAATGCCAGCAAGACAAGTCAGCCTCAAATCCAACAAAATGAAAGAAATGCGGAAGTAAAACAATAGTAGCATAAGAGCGGAAAACTTAGCCAATTTCATAGAACGCCTCCAAAATCTAGTTGTCACGTGTATAAGTATCTAATTATAAAAATAGAATTGAAAGATAAATACAAGTCTCAAAGTCTTTGATTTCCAAATAGAATAAAACATGAAGTAAGGAACAAGAGGGATCACCGAGACGACAGGCACACAACTACCTCTCAATGTATCCTCAAAACAACACCTCAGAGAAGATGAAGAAGAATGATCACAAGAATTCGGGCTCGAAACCTTCATAAGTGTAGAAACAGGGTGGTGAGTATCAAACAACATAGTATTCGGCAAGCATTGAGCTAGAATATGAGTATTCATTCCATCCCAACCGAACCACCTCAACTACAACATGCATAGAAATTAACCCAACATAATAGTTTTGCAATACACTGCTCACACGACTTAACAATCACAGTCCAACAGTCAGAGTTCAACAACCAACAATATCAAGTATGTCAATCACATGTATCAATTAGATCAATCACAATTATCAAGTAGATCAATTACAAGTTTCAAGTAGATCAATCTCAAGTATCAAGTTCATCAAATCATCATAGTCAAATACATGTATAACCCTTTCCCATTGACACAATATCACTAGCCTTAATCATTTTCCATCGGCTTTATATAGTATCACTTGCCGAAATCATTTTCCTTCAGCACAATATCACTAGCCGGAATCATTTTCCTTCGACTTTATCATCACATAAGATGCACAAAAATCAATGCAAATAAGTAATTTCACGCCATAAGAAAGAGACACTAACTCAAGCAATTCAGTCCACAATAGTGTTCTCAAAATATTTCATCAATCAACAAATTAGGGTCCACAACAAGGCAATACACAAAGCACAATTATCAACACATTGTCTTTTTCATTAATTCCACATTTTATCCATTAAGATCGATCAAGTGGGATAATCGAACTCGTCACCCCATTCTCAGTACTCCCAACACACACAATGAAGGAAATACAAGATTCTACAAGTTTTACAAGGTTTAGAAGTTCACTTATTTCTATTCAATCAAAAGTCAATCTGGGACTTGGGCTTTTCCTTTTCGAACAATGTCCAAAGCCACACAATCTAATCCGGCAAGTAGTCACAATAAGATTTTGGAAATAACAACATATATATCATACACTTTAAAGAATCGGTCAAATAAACTCAAAAACTCAATTTTAAAAATGTGATTTGAATCCGAAAATCTTTACTTGAAAACGTTACCCAAGACATTTGTAACTCATTGGTGAAAGCTATTTCAAAAAAATAGTTAAAATCATTACACAATCATCATTTTATCAAGTTCTTGAAGAAACCCCAAATTATCATTCCAAAAATCTTAATTTAAATGCTTAAATTCATTAATAACAATGGGTAAATGAAGATTTAAGATTACGAATCGTTAACCAACTGTTTCTTCTCAAAAACCTTGTTCAAATTGCCACACAAAATCTCCCCAAACTCTAAAAATGGTGAAATAGGGTCAAAAACCCGATTTAGAAAAACATTCTTCCGAGGTATGAAATGTTCATCGCGATCGCGTTGAGTTAAAAAGGTCAACCCACTTACGCTGACCATCGTGATTGTGAATGAGATTCACGCAATCGTAATGCACACAGAAAATGCTCTACACGATCGCGATGAACAAAATGCAGTGCACCAGACAACATAAACCATCAATTTATACAAGTCACAAAAGTTTTCGAAATGAAGATTCGTTTGGAATTCTGTTCACACAAATCATATATGCTACTAGACTATATTCAACGTTCCGAACTCAATGAAATGACCGAAACACAAATCCAAGGTCTCTTTGACCGGAAACTCATGAAAGTCACCAAAACAAACATAAAGCCTAAAAAGGCCAAATCAAGCTCGAGATCTATGAAAATTCAACGAAGACCTCTCCTAGGCCTAAAATCATCCCCTGAATCCAATCGAATTGTCAGAAATTCAATCTGAGCATCCGAACTCTGAATGTTGACCAAAGTCAACTCAAAGGTTAAAATTTCAAAAATTTCCAATTTAGGACCTCAAATCCACGAAAAGACTCTGAATCTGAAACCAACAACTCTCTTAGAACAATATCTACATTTCGGGACTGATGGAATTAATGAAGTTACATTCCGAGACTGAAACTCTAAAAGGCATCGAAAATCACTTCTTAACAACTTTAGCCTTTTGAATTTAAAAACTTTCAAAATATTTACAACTTTTTACTCAAAGCTCGAAACCAATTTCAAAATTCAATCAGAAATGACTCGGGGTTGACAACCAGAGGAGTAAAATGGTAATTTTTTAAAAATGACCTTTCGGGTCATTACAAAAAGAGGGAGTTGAGACAAAGAAAATACTACAATCTCCAACTAATTCACTTTACAAAAGAGATTAGTAATTATATGTTAAAGGAATGTGTTCTTTTGGTGGAACTTTGGACTCTTCGACTAATTCAAAATTGTTTGAGTGGTACAACATTGTTGAATTGTTGTATTCTGGAGGGAACAAGTTAAAAAATATTCGACTGGAGTGTAGATTACACCACAGTGGGCTCTAATCTCTAAAAAAAGCAATATATTCGTACCTCGGCCTCAATATATTTTTTTATTTTTTGATATTTTAGTTTCAACTTAATTTCACCCACAAAAACAAATCACGATATTTTTTTTAGTTTAATCATTAATTCCTACATCATGGTTATTTACCAAACCTCACACAAAATTAAACTTCTAATTAAATAGGATTTGTGAATCATGACATATATATTACGTACTCCCTCTGTCCCAATTTATGTGACTTACTTTCCTTTTTAGTCAGTCCCAAAAAGAATGACACATTTCTATATTAAGTAACAATTTCACTATAAAATGTATATTTTACCCTTAATGAAATGATTTACAGCCACACAAATTTCTATCATTCATTTTGGACCACAAGTTTTAAAAGTCTTCCTTTCTTTCTTAAACTCCGTGCTGAGTCAAACTACCTCACATAAAATGGGACGGAGGGAGTATATAATACATTTTCGTGACACATGAAGCTAGAATTATAATTTCGATCTCACCATCAACATAACCTTTTTCCTGTTTTTTTTTCATCATTACATGTGCATTTAATTTGCTAATAATAATGGAAAAGAGGTGGATGCACTATCAACATTGAACTTAATAAGCTCCCACCAATAGACAATAAGGAATTAGGGTCCTACGATCATCTAGTAGTGTTTCTTATCAATTAAAACGTGTCATTTAGAAATATTATTAATATATACAAATAAACGTAAAAATATTCAATTACTTTTGATCAAACTATAAAGTAAGAAAATGAGAAAATGCTAAAAATATGTTTGATCAAACTTCCATTAATCTTCTCACAGCTAGTTTGCCTAAACTTGCAAAATTTGCTTCTTCTGAGAAGTACTTTTCTTTATCAGAAGTGCTTTTGCAAAAGGTAAATATAAAGAAGGAAACTTACCTAAATTTCATTAGTTTATGAGCTAATTATTTAGATATGCTTCAGTTTGTAAGTTTGCAATATTTTACGTATCTTATCAGATTTTTTGCTCTAGACAGTGGCGGAGCTAGGATTTTCAATAACTGGGTTCAAAATCTGAAAAAATAGACACACGAAATATTCGAAGGGGGTTCGACATCTATTATATATACCTAAAAAATTATTTTAATCATGTATAAATAATATAATTTTTCGCCAAACCCCCTACTTGTAAGGTGGCTCCGCCACTGCCTCTAGATACGTCCAATTGCATGTATCTCATATACATGAGGTCAAATTTAGACGTAATTTGTTCTAGATACATTGTATCCAAGTGGATTTGAATAATCAAATGTATTTGGGATACATAGAAAATCTCGCTCGCCTCTCTCCCATCTTGCTTGCCACTCTCACACTATCTGGTATCCCAGAATACCAGATACATGTAAATCACTTCAGATACGTACATATACATGTATCTAGTATGATTCTCATATATCTGGGCTACATACAAATCTCGCTCGCCTCTCTTCCTATTTTCGTGTATCTGGTAGCAAAAATATATGTATCTAAGTGTAAGATATGTAGAAAACTCTTAATTAGTGATAATATATATATAATGATTTTAAAATATAAATAATAGTATATATGGTAGTGATCAAGGAAACAAACACAAGAAAATAAGAATTTTAGAAAATAAAAGCAAGAAATAAGTTTGATGATTGCTAGTTTGAACGTCTCATTTTTAGTACTTGCTTTTTAATTCCAATGAATTATCAAATTTTGATATATATTTGTTAGACATTCAAAAGAATCTTAATCAATTGACCTACCAAATATTATCATGATTCACTTGAAATGTCACAAATATAGCAAACATTATAGACAATTAATTAGGAAATATCCCATATTTTGTAAATCATGACGCATTTGCATGACAATTCTATTATGATCGCCTATTAAACCTTATATACGTAGAAGTAAACTTCTAATTAATTAGGATTTATGGATCATGATCATGTGTTTGTTTCCATCATTATGCGAACAACTTTAAGGGGCAGCAGATGACTTAAAGTCATAATGATGGAGCAAAGAATATGATGAGAATCCTAGACATGGAAGAAAAAACGGAGGAGGAGGAACTATCAACATCAAACTCTATAGACTCCAACCAATAGATAATAATTATTAGGAATTAGGGTCCTACGGTCATTTTGAAATGTTTCTTATTCATTAAATGAAAAGATTCAAAAATACCGTTGAATTATCATAAAAGGTAAAAAAAATATACACTTTATTTTCATAGAATATAATAGATATGAAAATAAAGCATCCTAAGCTTGAACAGTTGTTCCTCTTGTATGAATATCTTCAATAATGTATATGGAAGTCATTTTCAATATTACATATTTTATCTTATTTTAGTGTGTTTAAATGCGTTCATATAGGTCTAGATACATGTATCTTAGGAGACATGAAGTTAAAATTATGTGTAATTTATTCTAGATGCATTGTATCCAAGTGAATTCACATGTATCTGGGATACATACCAAATTAAATCTCTCTCGCCTCCCTCGCCTCTCTCCCATCTCACTAGCCATAATCATATGTATCTAGTATCCCAGATACATGCAGATTACACCAGATACATACATATACGTGTATGATGTATCTAGTGTAGTGCAATTTGCATGTATCTGAGATACATAACAAATCTCGCTCACCTCTTTCCTTATTTAGAATATTTGATAGCAAAAATACATGTATTTAAGTGTATCTTCCTCAATATATGGTAGAAAATTCTAACTTAGTGGTAAAATTTATATTATTTTGAAAATATAGATAATAATAATAATATATATAATAGTGAAGTATGTCTACATAATTTTTCAAAAAAAAAAACATTTGATAAATAGATTTTCAAGATTTTAGTACAACCAGCAAATAAGAAAAAAATAAAAAATAAAAAATATTTTAATTATATAATGCAGTCCGTTGAGTTTTCATGGACATAAGCAAAATAATAAATAGGAGTAATACATGTTTCTTTTTTAAATTATATGACACAATACACAAAGAAAGAAGAATTTTATATACAATACTTTTGTCGGCAACTATAAGGAAAATGAAAGAAAGAGCAATATAAAGGCGTAGAAAATAAAAGCAAGAAATTAATAGCTACTTTAATTTCTTTCCTTTTTCGACAAACTTTATGTTTAAATATACAGTACAAAATTATCATGTAATGAAATTCACTCCCACTAATTAACTGGATAATGACCTTGTAATTGGGCCATAACAAGCCTACCGAGTAATTAATTTGACTGTCGTTAGTTTAAGATATTTTTCTGATAGTTTAAAATAATTATATGCTGTCTCACTAATTAATAATTGGGAAAATTGTATATAATAGCAAACTATTAATTCAAATTAAATGCTATAAACATAGTTTGATTTAATTGTACCCCATAACAAACTGTTGTTATTTCGCCTCTCCTGGTGAATCTCGCTCGCCACTCTCGTTCTCTCCCTCGCGTCTGTCGCTTTTATACAAACGCAAATGTATAAAATGCGATTGTGTTTGTATAAAACGAGAGAAAATTATATATATACATATATTTTTGTTCCCCTCTCCCAGATCCCGCTCGCTAGTCTCTCCCTCGCCTCTCTCGCTTATACAAACAGAAATATATAAATTGCGCTTCTGTTTGTATAAAGCGAGAGAAAATTGTATATACACATGCAAATATATATATCTTCGTCCTATACACTTATAATTATACAATACAAATATTCTTTTGCCCAGTTCTCTTTTGCCTTTCTCTTTCTCATTTTATACAAACACAAATTATACAATTGATCTTTTGTATATGTATACCAAAACAGAAACAGATTATATACAACTGCTTTCTTTTGTATATGTATAGCGAAATATACATATTTATGCTTGCTATGGAGCGCAATTATGTAAATTATAGCTATAACATACAAATATGATTTTTGTGTTTGCTATATGTGAAAGTTGCTCTTAATTTAATGATGGTTACTCTTTTTCGTTTCTTTTTAGTTGTCATATTGCATTTTGTTAGTGAAAAATTACAAAATAATAAAATTGCAAGATTACAATTGAAAAATAAAATGAAGAAATAAAAATCTCTTCAGGCTGAGGCGTGGATATCTCGCTCTCTCTAAGGAAATTCAAGCCTACTACAGCAAATGTTTTTCACCGGTCCAGCAATAGTCCTCTTGACTTGTCCCCTCTAGGATACAACAACCTTCACAAAGTATAACTCAATAACTTTAGACAAGAGTTGAGTCCAAAGCTCCACAAAAAAGAACACCTCCCTTCAACTAATAAGAACTCTCTTTTTGACAAACTTTATGCACTCTATATTTCTCTCTTGTATGTTGTGTGTCACAAACCAAATAAAGACCGCCACTATTTATACTAGAAGAAGCCTTCCTAGCAATGAATAGGAAGATAAGGGTGTAGTAATAGTGAAGATAATTGTCTTAGGAGTTACATATGTTACAAGGTATAATGGAGGAATGAAGAATTAAAATAAAGGGACACTTAAGCCACCAACGGCTTGGGAGTTGTTGCATGCACCAAGAAAATTGTAACATATACACCAACTCCATTTGGAGTAGTGCTGAATAGTAATGCAGCAATAATTATTTTCAACGGCAACAATCAACTGCCAATTCATCCATCATTATGTAACATATATGAGAAGTGCACCAACGGCCATAAACCAACATCAATGTGGCCATGCAAAAAATTTGAATTCTTAAATTATTAAAATGTCACACTACAATCGCCAACTCATTTTAATATTAGCTATCAGCTGAAGGAAGATTACTATGCATAATGAATGTGTGCTCTGCATTAAACCTTCCCTTAGTGAAACAATAACTTTTACTCCAGAGTCGTAGTGGTCTCAGACTTAAACTATGACTGCTTAAGGGAAATAAAATGTCACTGCTCACACATAATAATCAAAGTGTTGACATGATCTTTAAAAGCCAGCACATTATGGCCATGTGTTATCCCGATTTCATGAGTGCTTTTGAGAATAAGCCAATTCTCATAGGAAGCGACCTACTTCCACACATCTATAGGTGAAATCTATCGAGAGTGCTCCTGTAAGTTTAACACTCCACCCATACGAGCTACAGATATTCATTAAGAGTTTTATCAACTCAACCTTCACAAATCACTACAGGAACCAATGCACTCACATCATAAGGAGGGAATAAAAAGATAGTGCACTTTTTTTTCCAGAACAAGTCATCATATGATTAATTTTTCCCTTTGAACCTGGTTATAGGATCTTTAGTCCCCAGGTTGGGTTTCCTCATATATGACTCAAGGATTTATAGGCTTCAATCCCATCCCCCTCGATGTGCTCCAGATCTTTTCTCTCGTTAAGGCCTTAGTAAGAGGATCTGCATAATTATCACAAAATTTGACATAATCAAAATTAATGGTACCACTTGTCAAATACGATCTTACATTACTATGTTTTCTCCTTATAGGTTTGGATTTACCGTTGTAATAACGGTTTTGAACTCTACCAATTGCAGCAATGCTATCACAATGAATTAAAATAGGAGGAATTGGTTTTTCAAAATAAGGTATTTGAAACAATAAATCTCTTAACCAATTCGCTTCCTCACTAGCTGAAGCTAAAGCAATTAGTTCAACCTCCATGGTAGAGTTAGCAATTATAGTTTACTTTTTTGATCTCCAACAAATAGCACCACCACCTAAAGTAAAGGCAATGGTAGAACACGAATCACCTGATAAAGTGTTCCAATCTGCATCATAAAAGCCTTCAAGTACAACATGATATTTTTTATAGAGCAAACCACATTTTTTTGTTCCAATCAAATAACTCATAACTCTTGTTATAGCATGCCAATGTTCATTACCTGGCTTGCTTGTAAACCTGCCAAGTACTCCTACTGCATATGCAATATCAGGCCTAGTGCAATCAGTCACATACCTCAAACTTCCGATTATGCTAGCATATTCCTTTTGATTTATTACATCATTTTCACTTTCAACAGGAAATAACTGAACACTTGAATCAAAAGGAGTTGCAACATGCTTTCAATCAAGAAAGTTATATTTTTTCAAAATTTTCTCAACATAATATGACTGGTCAAGGAAAATTCCATCACATGTTCTTGTTATTTTTATTCCAAGAATAACATTTGCCTCACCAAGATCTTTCATATCAAAATGGCTTCTAAGAATATTCTTAGCTTCATCAATAACATTCATGTTAGAGACAAAGATCAACAAATCATCAACATATAGGCAAATAATCACATGTGAATTATTCCAAGACTTATGATATATTCACTTATCACACTCATTTGTTTTAAAATCATTTTCAATCATACAAGAATCAAATTTTTCATGCCATTGCTTTGGTGCCTGTTTCAAGTCATATCGGAATTTAGTAAGTTTACATGCTTTGCTTTCTTGGCCTTCCTCAACAAAAGACTCGGGTTGTTCCATATAAATTTCCTCATTTAGGTCTCCATTTAAAACAGCAGTTTTTACATCCATTTGATGAATTTGCAAATCAAATATTGCAGCTATAGCAATTAAAAGTCTTATGGATGTAATTCTTGTTACCGGTGAAAAAGTATCAAAAAATTCTAGGTCTTCTAGTTGTTTAAAACCTTTTGCAACTAGTCTAGCCTTATATTTATCAATAGATCCATCCAGTTTCAACTTTTTTCTTAAGACCCATTTGCAACCAATTGTTTTACAACCCGGTGGTAAATCAACTAACTTCCAAGTTTTATTATAAATTAGTGATTCCATTTCATCATTTATAGCCTCTTTCCAAAAAATATAATCATGTGAAGATAATTCTTCTTGAAAGGATCATCTCCAACATTAAACACATAAAAATCAGGACCAAAATCTTTTTCTACTATAGCTCTTTTACTTCTTCTTAACTCAAAATCATTAACTTCTTTATTTTTCAAAGTAGAAGTAGAAGAACTAGGTAGTGACAAAATATTTTGTTCAATCCTTTGACCCCCACTATTTTTAGAATCAAAAGGAAATTTATTTTCATGAAAAATAGCATCACCTGATTCTATCACAATATTATCTTCAAGATTAAAAAATCTATAGGCTGTACTATTTGAAGCATAACCAAGAAAAGCACAAGTAGTAACTTTCTTA
>JAJOOR010037571.1:0-13898 GCA_036250505.1 Solanum acaule | reverse complement strand
ATAATAATAATAATAATAATAATAATAATAATAATAACAACAACAACAACAACAACAACAACAACATATTCACTATATTAATATAAGTGCGATCTGAAAAAAATAATATATATATATATATACCTAAATAAAACTATAATATAGTTGAAATATATTATGCATACCTCTAAAAAGAATTATGAAATAAATGTAATGCTTAATTGAATATTTTGCTACAACTAGTGAATTTGTTCACGCTTCGCGCAATGAGAGAAAATTTAATCAAATATTTCTTATATTTGAATATCAAAAATATTTTAAGGAACCTTTTTAGTTTTCAAATTCAAATAGATTAAATTTCAACTTTTAGTTATTATTAAATTGCAATTTACACAATGTAATAACAACAGTGTAGTATGATTTTTTTTGTTATTAATTATAGTCGTAATTTAAAATAACAAAATATTTACTTTTAGTTGAATAATAATCGTTTGGGTGAATTTTTGATGCACTTGAAAAAAAAATATGATACAATATTAAATATATTATAGGAAGTGTTTGACTTTTAAAAAAAAATAAAAAGAGTTAATTTCACAAATAAAATATGAATAAAATAAATTATGTGTTAAGCATTATTTAGAGTTATAATTGAAGATTAATATCTATATTTTGAAAAATATAAAGGTGGCAAACAAAATAAGTATAACTTACCTAAATCCCATAGTGTAAGGACCTAAATTACATTCTATCCCTACTCTTTTTTAATTTACAAAAATCTCTTAAAATCAATGCTATCCGGATACATAGCAAACAAGCCAGATATATTAAATCTGATAGATTAAAACAAATTCAGTTACAATTTTAAAGGAAAGAGAATATTAAAACAAATTCAGTTACACTTTTAAAGGAAAGAGAATATTAAAACAAATTCAGTTACACTTTTAAAGGAAAGAGATTGAATGTGAGTTCCCCAAATCACGCTAATCTAGTTGATTTCAATTTCTCCCAAATCTTAATAGATTCAATCAAATCAAAATTCAAATTTTCTTCTCTCAATTCTCTTCCAAATCTGCCCAGCTTCAATTTAAAATTTAAATTTCTTCTCTCAATTCTATTCAAAATCCGTCTAGCTTCAAACAATTCAAATTTTCTTCTTTCAATTCTCACCCAAATTGTAATAGATTGAAAAAAGTCGAAACAATAGCTGATACATGATGAATACAATCAGGAATCTGGAAAAGCAAGGTGAGTTATGAACGATACATAAGAGATGAATTTCAAATTTCTTCTCCTAGTTCGTCAAAGATCCTTTCAATTTTGTTAACAAAATATTGCTGCATCTTTCAGGTTTTTTCTATAACAACTGTCATTCACCGTGTCGTCACTCAAAAAGGATCTATCTATATATCATATGTCCTAATCAAAGATGAAAGCAGAATCAAAGTAGATTATACCGAAACTTCCTCTGTCATCTCCTCAAAAAGAAATGCCAAATGTTACTTCCCATGTTCATCACACCATAGCCTCTGTTTCTTTTCAATGGGAAAAAGAACCAGGAAAACCAAATACCACTAATCTTACAATTAACAAATCAAAATTCTTAAAGCCACCACCAAGACTTTACACAATAAACACACCATCACCCATTATTGTTCTTGATGGACCTTATTATAATAATATGATTTCATCGTTTTCATTTCGATTCTTGAAAAAAATCAACAAAACATCATAAACAGAGCAATTTGTGCAAAAGAGGAATTGGTGACAGCGGAATGTTAAACGTAATAATGTATTGAAATTTTTTTCAAGACTCTGAATTTTCAATGTATCTGCTATGCATTAATACAATAGATCAAAAGGATGAAGAGATACATAGCTTTGATGAATCATTTATCCCTTTTATAATGTTGTGTAATCATTTTTTGAATTGTGTTTTCGAGATGGATAGATTTATTAATATATTACTATTTATGTATCTTGTTTAAATTGATAATTGTTGTATTTCTACTAGATACATTAAATAAGAAATTGTTGTCCATAAGATATTAGGTTTGAGATCGATACATTAATTGTTATGTATCAGATACATTTAGTATAAATTCAAATTTACGTATCATGCCTAAAAAAATAGTCCATGATACATAATTATTTATGTAACTTATTTTGTTTGAGAGCAGAATCCACAAGTATCAGAAATTTGTAGATGAAAGGGCTGATACATGATAAATTATACATTTGGTAGAATTTTTGAATCAAGTATCAATACTAATTAAGGTTGTGTATCAAAACTAATATTTGAACACGATACATTGTGTATGATAGAATTGTAATGTATCATAACGTTGAAACGAAGACAGTATACATTAATTTAAGAAACAAAATCAACTAGATACATTAAAAATCTGAACCTATATGTATAAAAAATTATGAACAACCAAAAATTCGGAAAAAAAAGTCAACAATCTAATGAACGGAAAGGAATGAAGATGTATCCTTCTCAGACTAATTGGGTATGCCCAATACCGAAAGATCGAACTAATGAAATGAAGTGCATCAAGACTGCCATTAGAAATTCCTGGAACCATTCCAAATGCACTCCAAGATGAACTCTCTGCATTAGCAACGTTTTCCACCCCTCTTCCAATAAATAGACCGAGAGTAACAAATTCAATAATTTTTTAAGATGAAAAAACTAAAAAATAAAAAAAGAAATTGAAAATTAAAGTGATGGAAAAAAAATCTACTTCTTGAATAACTTGAAATCATTAATTGGAAAGAGAAAAAGATTTGAAATTCAAAAATGGATTAATGTAGGTAACTGTGGAGAGATTTGTGGGTTGAAAAAAGGAAAGAAAATCATGGGTATAAGATTTCAAATTAATGTATCCGGAAAAGGGGATGATGGCAGCAAATGAGGGGATTTTTGATATTTTTTGAAATGGTAGAAAAAATAAGAAAATATGATAATAAATGGTATGTAGTTAGGTAATTTTTCCATAAAATAATAATGTAATACCTTACTTTGGCCAGGATTATTATTTGTCTTTATTGTCAATTTTTGTTTTTTTTCTTTATTGAGATTTATAATTTTCACAAAAAATATATCTATTTAAAATATCTTATTTACCTATCTCCTTACCATTATTACAATCTATTAAATAATTTTCATCTCTCCTCATCATTACTATTAAAATTAATTATTTTTTCTTCATTTTATTTTTATAATATTTTAAAATGACAATCTTGTTTATCTCTCATCTTTATCATCATAATAAATTATTCTTATTCACAAACACATTCGTTTACCTTAATTATTTTCTTTCTTTTGACTTATAAAATTTGAAGAAAAAAATAGATCTTAAATATTAATATTATTATTCACAAAAATTATCCTTTTTTTGTTTAATTTTTTTTCTCTTGGTCTGCAAAATATGTAAAAATAAAATTTCTCTTTGATCAAGAGTCATAATTATCCTTTTTCTCGTTTTCTTGACTTTTAAATATTTTAAAATTTATATTTTATGTTTAAAAACTCAAAAAAAGTTATAAAATAGTATCTAATTTAATATTTTTATAGTTATTGTACTCACCTTATATTATGATTATGATAAATATATTTACTTTATTTATCTCTCTTCTTATCATTACTACAGTTTATTGCTTTTTCATCTTTCCTCATCATTATTATAATTTAATATATTTTCTTAAATTAGTTTTTTTACCTTCTATTTTATTAATTTTTTAAAATGAAAAATCTTTTTATCTCTGCTTTATTATCATAATTGATAATTATTATAGTCTCCTTACTCAAGGGAAGAAAAACCATGACCTACATTGTGTAGGATTTTTAGCAACTTCTCACTAACTTTAAAGACCGACTTCAGGTTACAAATCTATAATCTAAGTGACTAACTCTAGTACCTCAACTCCAACGATTAACTATAACCGTTATATTTACTCTCCAAGAAGTCACAACAACTTCTTGTTACAACTCTCACACACTCACTTTCAAACTTAGAATTATTACAACTCAATAATGATTCCAATTTACTTTAACAATAAACTTATTTAAAATGAAAACTTGACTCTAGTTCTTCTTTCTTCTACCATTGTACGCTCCTTCTACCACTTCTTGCCTTTTGCTGAAAACAACGATATTCATTGTGTGCAAAATCTAAAGTTTCATTATTCAACTTTCTCCTTTTATAGTCATTCTGTTTTGCGTGTCCTAAAAACTCTAATTGAGTCCGAAAGTGACTCTTCAATAGGTCGGTTACTCCTTTTACAGCTTACGTGGATTCTAATTTATTCTCACGCGGCTTTACTTTGCTAATCATTTTTAGAATCTGATCTACTTTGTCAATCATCAAAAAATGTTTTTGTTGAATATTTACTTGTCATCAGAAAGTATGACAGAAAAAGTTCTCTTAGGATCGATACCACATATAAAAATTGGATTATATTTGTTACAACCTCTTATCCTTTTAGGAAGAATTTTGGGTATATATATATATATATATGTCTATTAATATTTTTCGTGTAATACTAAGAGCTAATTTCTTTGTTAATAGTAAAAATTACTAAACGTTTAAATTTTCTTGAACAAATTAAACTAATCAGGGATATGCACTCTTTAAACTCACCCAATTGGTGTTTTAATTTGATGATTAATTCATGTGACTAATGAGATACTTTTTTTAATGATTTTCTTTATCCCAATCAAAAAAAAATTATTACATAGGCAATGGGGGAGGAGGAAATTGAGGAGGGGATAATTACAAGGTGGAAAATAGGTAGAACCCTCACCAACAAGGTGAAAGTTCACATACCCAACTAATTGGGTATTATCAAAATTCCAAGAAATTTTATTGTTAACAAGAAGTAAATTCATACCTGGATATCGATGAAAGGACGCTAACTACCCCGTTGATAGAAGATGATCAATACATCACATTTTCAAAACATCATTCAGGCTTATATAAAAGCTAGTAAATTAGAATGTAATGTTGATATTTGAATAATATTATTTTCATCAAACAATTTGAAATTATCGACTGATTTTTAAAACGTAATATAATGCTAAATAAAAGTACTCATCTTGTTGACTTGAAACAAAGTGAGCAAGATCAACAACAACCTTAAGAATTTTGAAATAAGCGATAATGAAATGAATACTTTCACTTACTATCATATCAAGATTCAAATAAATTGATCAATAACTACTTATGAATAATACCATTTGATGAAAATAACATTATTCCAACATAAACATCAAATTCACTAGCCTTTTGTATGAACAAGTTTTGAAATGTGACATATTAACACCTCCATTAATATAAAGTTTTGATCACTATTTTCGACGAAGAATTCACTTTCTAACCTAATATTGTAATTAAGTCAAATCTTTTTCATGAAAAAAAATTATAGAAGCAAAATGAAATTGGTATGATATTTGTAATGAGATATGAACTTTAAATTTAAATAGGTAAAATATTATGGATTAACTTACCTAATGCTAGGCTAGCGTTTGACCATATATTTCCAAATATTTTGGGCAAATTATTTTTTGGTAAAATTTTGCCATGTGTTTGACCACAAATTGCTAAATCTTTTTGGCAAATCATTTATGGGTGAAGTTTTTCCATGTGTTTGGATACAAATTTACAAATATTTTGGCAAGTCATTATTGGGTGAAGCTTTGTCCTGTGTGGCCATATATATTTTTGGAGATATATTTGACTTTTTTAAAAATAATATATGATTTATACTTATAAGTTTTTAAAATGTATTGAAATACTCATAAGTTTGTATTGTCAACATAATTAATATGAATTTGAAAAAAAGGAAGAAAACAAAACGAAAATATCATTGATTTGAATACATAAAACTACTAGTACTACTTGTAATTGGAAGTGACTTCGGAGAGTAAGCTCGGATAAAAATTATATAAAATATGTATATAATGGTATACATTTTGTACAACAAACTAGGAATGAAATTTAGTCTAAAATTACAAATGTTGGGGTGTTTTATAAAATATAAAATTTTAGGATAATTTTTAATTTTTTAAAAATTCTCGAATACTAAAATCTGGCTCAAATTTTTTTTTTCTAGAACTTGGGAATTTGGGATAACCAATTATATGACCAAACACTAGTTACGAATATGTTTCTAAATTTTTCCCAAATATAATTTTCTTACTTTTGGATTACTAGGTTCTAATTAGTAAATGAAAATGTAATTGGAAGGAACATTAGTTAAAATATCAAAATCCTCAAATATTATTTATAGCAACCAAATCAAAATCTCAACTTATCTTTGATTAAAGGTATCCCATGAGATTAAAGGTTTATTAAATTAAATATTTCTATAATATAATCTAATTTCTGAATACATCTCTTGTATTCTAAAATATAAACACTTACACCATTTATATTATGACAATATACACTTATACTCTCTATGAGTTATAGCCATGACTAAATATATTAGTACATATAGTAAAATTATTAATGACACAAATTACTTAATAAGATATTTCAATTATTATTAGTAACTTTCTCGCACTTAAAGCATACACGTTATTTTATTTTTATTGAGTTATAATATTTTATTATATAATATTAAGGGTGTGACCTAGTCATTAGCAAAGTGGTTGAAAATCACAGTATGATTTTTCCCCATCTTCTAGCCTTGTGAATAGAGTTATCTAGTACTTATTACTGGTATAAGGTAACATATATTCCGTGAAATTAGTTAAGATACACATAAAATTGACTTGGTCACCACAATTATCAAAAGATATATATTAATAAAATATTCAAGGGTGTGACTTAGTGATCAAATAAAGTGGATTAAAAATCATGAGATCTGTTATTTCCCCCCCATCTTTTAGACTTGTGAATAGAGTTATCTAGTACTTGTTATTGGTATGACATAACATATATCCCGTAAATTAGTCGAGGTACAAATAACCTGACTTAGATACCACTATTATCTAAATATATATTTCATTATATATTAATTTCTCATTTTTACAACCCAAAATAAACACATTCACACAACGCAAGTCTCCCATTAAAATCTGTTACGCACATTTGTTTGGTGTTATATCTCTACTTACAGGTTTAACAACTTTCTTTGGTTTTAATTTATACTTTATATTCGTGTTAAAAAATTCATTTCATATAATTAATAATTTATTTGATTTAAATAAACTATTTTTCCTAAAACCAAAAGTTCAAAATGTTGCTCTCGCTTATTTTTTTGGTTTACACCAATTGATTCCACGTACGGAATAAAAGAATTATGTCACGACCCGTTTCCTTGAGCCGTGATGGCACCTACTATATCCCACCAGTAGGTAAGCCAACCCGAAACCCAGAACAACTAGTAGTGGGTAAAAGGGCAGAAACCAAGTGGCAGAATGAATAACAACAAAAAGGAATAAGACAAGCCAAAAGAATACATACATAAGAACTAAATCCCTCCCACAACCTAGAAGTCAGAAGTACAGAGCCATACTAAGAGTACAAGTCCCAAAAGTGGACCAACATACAAAAATATACGCAACTACAAAGGACCTGTCTCAAGTACAAAAGAAGAGCCACAAAATATATGTACAGAAGGAGATGACAATGATCAGGATGATGTGCTCACCCTCGCCTCGAGATGTTGGCTGCTATTGGCTCGAAAGGCGGCACTGTTGATTGGTGCTTGGCCCTGCATCACGAAAATAGATGCAGAGTGTAGTATGAGTACCAGTGGAAAGGTACCCAGTAGGCATAATAGGCCGACTGAGTAAGAAAGGTAAAAGCAATAGAAAATGCTAGAATAAAACACAAACAGAGGTCATGAACAAGAAAAGTAAAGGTATGCACATGAGTGTAAGGCAAACAAACTAAGGTGACTACTCTAACTGGCCCCTATAAGCTCAGAAGGTACACTTGTGTGCAAATTGAAGTAAAAACCCGAACGGACCTCCATAAGCTCGACATGTACACAGAATGCTAAACCAAAACTAGATGAGATTTGTAAACCCTAAGCATTGCAAAAATGTCAGTATTCCCGAGCTATGAAAGAAAGGAAACACAGAGCCTGGACCTCGAACCATGAGTGAGTCTGCCTATAGTAGATACGCCGATAGAGCCGAACTCTGCAAGAGATAGCACAGATCCCGGACCTCGAACCGCGGATGTTGACTACCTGTAGATGAAGTGATATAACCAAAGGGGGGAAGGGGCGGACTTTGTATGTTGACTCTAGTATAGGAGGGTAAATATGCAACAATAGGAAGAACAGAGCCCGAACCTCGAATCACGGGTGAAACCTCCTGTTAAGTTACCACGACAGTGTAAAGCTTCTATATAAGCCATCCAAGGATTCCCGCATCTAAAAGTCATGGGAAACTCTACATAACCATCTTCTATATCCTCTAACTATCTCACGGTGACAAGAGAATCGAACTGAAGTCGTATGTATCACCGAACGGGCCCGAAGGGCGCTTGGAAATGTAGAGACTTAGGATCATACATGAATTATGGATGTTAAGGCCCCACAACTGGGTCACTGCCTAGCTAAGGCTCATCTCTATCAGACCCAAGTCTACTATATCAGTCTACCAGGACCTACGCCGTTCAAAGTCACATCGGGGCTGTAATAATATTATCTATCAACTCTAAACAATCGTGAGTCTAAGGCATCACTAGTCTAAGTCTAGACTAAGGCCAAACGTGCTCCAATATAACTCATATGTCAAAACCAGGCCAAATAAGGAAGCAAGGATGATCAAATATAATAATTGAAATACCCGCTGAACCCGGAGACAGCCTAAATATGAATTTTATCGAACATAGCATGCTAATCTAGTTCCCTGCCCCAATATTCATGCAAATCCACATATGCTCACACATTCAGACTCAATCTAAAAGAAAAGGGAAGCCGTAGCCTACCTTAGGCCGAACACGCGTGCTCCAAACTACTTCATCAAAGCTTTTTTTTTTTCGAACGGACTCGGATCGTTGCCACACTATCAAAAATAGAATTACAACGTTGTTACGGTCGTTTAGATACTAATTTCGCAAGAAATGGAGGTAGACCAATTTCGAGGTCAAAAAAGGGGAAAGTGGGACCCACGCCGGAAATTCCAAAATTAACCCCAAATATAGGTTCTAAATAGCTCCCCAAACTTGTGTTCCAAATTGGAACACAATTCGGGGCTCGGAACAGTCCCAACGCGAACATGCAACGAAAAACCCAAAATTACGCAGCTGCTATTTACAAGAAATTACCAGAAATGAGATCTCAACTGCTAAAACCAACTACACCATGACGATCCTCACGAAAAACCCCACAATCTAGGCTCTTCAATCACCAAATTCAGACCTAAAATGGCCAAGAAATCATCTTCCAAAATTTCCCAAAAATTGAGCTCGAAAATGAGCTATGGAAGCAGTTAAAACATAATTCTTACCTCCAACGAAACTTCAAATATGAATTCCAACCATGCCAACAGGTTCTCCTCGAAAAATCACTCAAGATAGCCCCAAGAATCACCGAAATCGGACCTAAAATGGCTGAGATATCAAGTCTAAAAATTCCCAAAATCAAGCTCACAAAAAGGGTCGTGGTAGCAGGTATTTCACGAAATGGAGACCCCAAATCAGATTCTGAGCTTACCAACGCGGTCCTTGTGAAAAAACACCACGAGATGGACCTTTGAATCACTAAAATCAGACTTGAAATGAAAGAGTTATGAAGGTTTGAAGTTGAGAAATGCGGCTGAAATGGCCTGCACCAGCTATATATATCAGCTGAAAAGCTAGTTTTTTTTATGCCAACTTTAAAATCGCCGATGGGGTGCTCGGAATTTATTCGAAATCCGATAAAAATAAAATAGATCTTCTACCCTACTAAATTCGACATTCTGGACTCAATAACATAGTCAAAATTTCCATCAGAGGTCATCTCGATAAAAAGTGGATCCCACTCCCAAAGGCCATTTTAAACCAAAATCCACTAAGGGGATCGGAATGAGTTTGGAGGCATCGGGAGTCGAACGAAAGGTTATATAAGACCAAAATCGACATTCCGGGGTAACTGCGCTGTCAGAATTTTCATTCAGACACATTTTCAAAGAATGTTGACCAAAGTCAACCGCTGGCCAATTTTCAAGGTTAAAATGCTAAAAATGGTTTAAACTCACACTGAAAGCCTCGGGACTCGAGTCAACCATGATTATAGTCTAATTTAGCTATTTCGGAGCTGATGGAACTATTAGAATTCCGTTCTGAGGTCATTTTCCTGATGAACTGACTAAAAGTCACTTTTCAAGCTTCAAGTCCTCTAAAACACGAAAACCTGCACAAAATCCAAACGAACGACCAGGCGACCGAACTGTCAGTGCCAGCAAGTCATAAATGACTTGGGGTCGTTGTAGGAAAGCTCTAACCGACGAAAAGAAGGCGAGTACACAGAAATGACCTGGAGGGTCATTACGACATCTACTACTAAAAGAACGTTCGTCCGCGAAAGTAAGGATAAGGATATACCTGAGGGCTCAAATAAACTGGGGAACTGCTCCCGCATCTCTTGCTCAGTCTTCCAGGTAGCCTCCTCGACTGGACGGTGTCGCCATTGGACCTTAAATACAGGAATGCACCGGGAACGGAGCTGACAAACATCTCTAGCTAATATGGCTACCGGCTCCTCAACAAAGGTCAGCATGTCATCCAACTCAACTCAATCGTACTGTAGAACATGAGACTCATCTGGAATATACCATCGATACATGAAAAACCGGGTGTATAGCTGAAAATAAATGAGGTAGGGCTAACACATAAGCAACATCACCAATCCTCCTCAAGATCTCAAAAGGCCCAATATATTTGGGGCTAAGCTTGCCCCGCCTACCAAACATTATCACGCCTTTCAAGGGCGACACTGATGAGTCCACAATTTGGACTCATTTAGGGCTTTATTTTAATAGATTTAGTGTCCTCAAATGCATATTTTGTGCTAATAACTGATGTAAATCCTTGATTTTCAGGTATTTGTATTGAGGAACAAAGCATGGACACTAAAGAGCAAAAAAGAACAAGGCAGCTGAAAGAACGAAGAAAATAAGGCCTGATGATCGCTTAACACATTGGGCGAGTCTCCGAGTGACTATGATCTCGCCTAAAGTTGCAGCGTGCCAAGCCATGAAGGAAAAAATCAAGTCGGCGATAGAAAGAAGCAATCGGCGAGTCACCGAACGGTTCCGCGATGCAGTGCTAGATCGCCCAAAATTAAATTGAAGATACTGAAGGCCAAAGCAAAAAGGCAATGGAATAGACCAAAGGGCGGATCACCGAGTGGATCGGCGATCCTGACTTATTGAGCCGAATGGTCCTTTGCAACACATTTTTGGAGACTATAAATACATTTTTAAATTTTAAGTTTAGTATCTATCTAGTTTTTCTCTATAGAATCAATTTTAGAACTGTAAGTTTGGAGACAATATTTTCCTTAGCTTTGAAGATTTGAATATTTCCATTTGTGAGAAATTGGAAGTGGGTCTTTGAAATTCTTCAACCTTGACCTTTGTAAAGACAAAATTAATCGTACAGAGTTGATGGAAAGCCAAGACTATTGATTTGATGGTCTTTGGGTATTGGGTTTTCATGGGTTCAGCTCGAGAGAGTGAATCCTAAACCCTTTTCCACACATTCAGCTCGAAAGAGTGAATAGACTAAAGTGAAGGCTGTTCTTAATTGCTGCTCACTGGTGTTCGAGAGAAGCCAATTTGATTCGGGGTAAACTATTCGAGAGAAAGTTTATCCCCACTAAAGTCTAGCTTATATACTGATTTACAACTATTTACTATCAATTGCAATTACCCATTTGTCTACCTTAGCTCATAATCCAATCACATTCCAAGAGCCTGTCTCTTTACTTTTTTATTTGTGTTATTTGTCGCTGTTGTAGTTGATAATTAGAATCAAAACCCCCCATATTAGACACTTGTGTCACCCTTAATTTGAAACCATGCTTTTATTCGTAAATGTTTTTACCTACGATTGATTTGAACATATTTGTACTTGGCTCTTGAATCTTAAGCATGTACCACTCCCCGTGGGATTCGATCCCAACTCACTTAGTTGGGTTATAGTACTGATTAACGATTGTTGGCACTTAGTATTGGAAGAAGTGTCCTGATACGTGAAATCAAAATGGTGCCGCTGCCGGGGAGTGGTGTTGTTTAAGATTTTTTAGTTAAGTTGAATTTTGTTCTTGTTAATTATATTTTAACTTACCTTATTTTTAGTTTTGGTTTTTGTGTTGCTGTCTTGAGCAAAAAAAAGGAGCATATCTAATAGCAACAGTGACCCAATGGACCACCCTCCTTTGAGATTGATGATTTTTAGGGATAACATCCTAAATTTCAAACAATTGGAGGGGGAGTCTATTTATGAGTTATGGCTAAGGTTTGAGATCCTATTGCAGCAATACCCAACTCATGGAATTTCAGATAAGATGCTTCTGGAATGCTTCTACAGGGGTCTGGACCCCGATAATAGAATAGTGGCTAGCCAACTTTTTTCGGGTTGTTTTCTTGGACAATCCTATGAATCAGCAGCCTAATGTTTGCGTAATCAAGGACACAACTTCCGATGCAAGTGTCTATGATCGTGCAATAGTATAATAACCCAACCAAGGGTTGGGATCGTTCCCAAGGGAGTGGTTTTGAGAATTAATAGAAAAATAAAATTTAGTTCTAATTAGTCGTAGCTAAAGACATTAACAATTAAAAATATTGTAAATTATAGGGGGACACAAGAGTGTAAATTAACAATGGGGTTTTGTCACAAGTAAGTAAAAACAACAAAATAAACAAGGTTTTCTAAGTAATGAGAGGGGATCCTTGGGATGTGACGGGAATACGGGTTAAGCTAGATTAGTGGGTACATGCTTTCGATAGAAGATTCATAGAATAATTGTGACTAGGCTAGACTTTATGAGGGATAAGCTCTCTCTCGAGCAACTTACCCTGTTTCAAATGCATTCCTCTCGGACACCCACTTGTCGCATGAAGACCAGCCTACGCATTAACCCACTGACTCTCTCGAGCTGAGTGTGTGGACATGGGACTAGGGTTCACTCTCTCGAGCTGAATCTCATGTCGACCCACTCACACTGGCCATCAATCTAGTGGTCTTAGTTTTATGACTTCTCTCTCGAGCAAGCCGAAAATACAGAGATAAATTTGTATTTTTAACTACAAATTCATTAAATTCATCCACAACCTCTAAATGAAATCACATTTAAACTACGAATACACTATCAACAAGCAAGACCTAACAATTACCTTAACCCATATTCGCTAAATCACACCCCAAGAATTGGGATTTTTAGCCACACATCAAGAGATAGAAATTTATACCTAAATGAGCTTGCATTCAAATGGGTATGAAGATTTAAGTCTTGTTACAAGCCAAGAATGAAGAATCCAAGAGGCCCAAGTCCAAATCCTTGGAGATGAAACCCTCTTCTTCTTCAAGTTTTCAAAACCCTCTCAAACTAAGAGCAAAAATATCAAAAAGTACTATTCTATATGAAAATTTTAATAATTGTTCGACTCTTAAAACTACAACTCTAACTAGTATTTATAGATTTCATAGATTTGTGCTAATGCGGATCATTCAGTGTCGTTAATCGGAATCGCCGATCAACTCGGTGATTCACCTATTGGTGTAGTTCATCGCCGTCTTGCACCAACCTTCAACATCGTCGTGCTCTGGGTCATCGAGCGTGTCACGACCCGGGATCACCCCCTAGTCATAACCGGCGTACTCGACCTCGAAGAGGTCTAATACAAGCCTCTTAGCATTCATTCATCGCATAGACACTAAAACCATAAGGAATTAAAAACTTTCTTT
>JAJOOR010037570.1:0-10014 GCA_036250505.1 Solanum acaule | reverse complement strand
TTAGTAATGTAACTAATACTTATTAAACTTATTTTAGCATGATTTAGTACTTTTAAATTATGATCATTTTCATTATGACTTTGCAATATTTATTTTATATGATAATTTCATTATTATTTTTTATTGAATATTTTAGTGCATCAGTACTCATCTTATATTTTGTGTTATTTTCTTAAGAAACACCTTAGATAATTGTATTTTGGTTGGACTACAGAAATATTTGGAGCACAAGTTAATTATATGTTTGTATGAAAACTTTACCGAAAAAATCCAAAAATCTGAGGTTTATTAGTTTGGTTTGATTTATAAATTTAAAAATTCGACACAATGGTTTGGTTTGGTTTGGTATTTGAAAAACCCGAACCAACCCGAGGTTGAAAAACCTGAAAAAATCCAAATTTTATTGGTTTGGTTTGGTTTATAGATTAAAAAGTTTTACACAAATAATTTGATTTGATATTTGAAAAACCCGAACCAACCCGATCATGTACACCCCTAATTAAATAGAATTCTTATGATGGAAAAAAAATACTGAAGTCTAATTAGAAATGTTTCATATCCCTAAATACTCTTCTTCTCTTTATCTTACTAAAAAAAAGATAGTCCCGATTTTAATTTCTATTTTAATATTAAACTTAAAAAATAAACACGAAAATACACCAACAAAAAATTGAATAAATAATGGAGAAGGACTATTAATAGTTCTTAAACGTTTTTTTTAATGTTGTAAGGCGAATGCTGACATGAATCATGTACCAATAATCATCTTCTACCATAATTTATACCCACTAATACATGCACTTAATATTTTATTTTAATAATAAAATGCATATACACCAACATATTCGTATAATAAAAAATCAAAAAATTAGAATGATATCTTCTCAATTTCGTAAATTAAAAGCATAAGAATTTAATCTCATTAATAAAAGCATAAGTTTAACCTAGTCAATGATGAAGAATATTTAAAACTATTGAGAAGTTATATTTGTATAGCACATTTTCTACTTTGTACCCCGTGGAATCTTTCAAGAAAGTGGACTACTTTGTATTTGCACAAGAATTTTTCAAGAGAGTGAGTTCCTAGTTTTTATATATATAATAATATTTGTATTGAAAAGATGACAACAATTTTATTGATTTGGCTAACAAAGAAGATTTTTTTCTTTTCAAATGATTTTCTTTTATTAAGAATCTTTACAATATGTTCTTGATTTTCAGTACCACAAGACCAATGAACGAATGACCATTGAATCCACAATTGATGTGCTGAATGAGCCACTTTAAAGTCCTGGCTTTGACAAGTAGAGATGCCTTGCTGTTCCCTCTCCTTATTAACACATTGTAATATGGTCCACCGGCCATCACAACATCATCTCGAATCCCTAGAGAGAGTATATCATATGAGGATAGCACCTCGGACACGCCTCTTCGAGAATGTGCTTTATCATCTGAATAAGATGAAGCCCCTCATCAAGCTCAGCCAACTTATAAACATCACAACCCCTAGAAGGCAATCATGGATAAGAATCTTGAGAAGATGTCCTGCTGCATTGTGTTGATTGAATACTATCATCAGCATAATGGACCATGCAATATCATTTACATCATTTACATCAGAGCAATCATCGTCATAATTCCATCTGAAAGGCATTATAGACGCGTCATCAATTGGTTGGGCCATGACGCCCGTGACTCCAGCGGCTATGAATATGACTCCGACGGCGATGACTACTCCGGCGAAGAACGCCTAATTCATTGTGTTCTTAATTTTCCAAGTACATAATGAAGAACGCCTAATTAATTGTGTTCTTAATTTTCCAAGTACATAATAATTAATGATGAAGCACAACAAGTTGAAAAAATGATTTAATCAAATTCGTTACTTCTAAAAGAAAAATATAGAAGCGAATGATTTTGAAAATTTGACTACTCTCCAATAAATCCCCCAACAATGATTTTGCAGTTATTTGTTTGGTTTTGTTAGAATTTCTTGAATTAAAAAAAATAGAATAATATTTGTTATTGATAATAAATTCTTAGGTTCATATTCATTATTGTTGTAAAAATTATGTAATATACCAATAATTCATTTCAAATCATAATTTTCTTCCGGTCTTACTATCATTAAATTGTGATTTTAAATTTTTTAATAAATCAAACTGTCAAATCTTATTTTTCATAAATCAATTTAAGGTTTAAAGTCAAACTTCTAGTATTGCCCTTTTTTTTTCATACTTATTATTTATAGCCTAGATTTTTTATTAGACATAAATCTTCTCACTGAGATGTTTGTCATATGTTTGTGATTTATTACTTTAAGATGTTGTTGTGAAAAACATTATTCACTAGTATGAAAATTTGAATAGTTTAATTGGAAGTCCTAAATTATTTAGGGTTGTATGAAATAGCAAATTATTAATTCAAATTAAATGTTATAGCCATAGTTTATTTTATTTGTAATTCGCAGCAAACATCCCATTTTTTTGCCATTTGATTCGGTATACAATTAGTCATTTTATACATTTCGGTATAAAATGTATAAAATGCGTTTGTGTTTGTATAAAATGAGAGAAAAGTGTATATACAAATACAAATACATATATTTTCGTCATATACACTTATAATTATACAAATACAGATCTTATTATACAAATTACAATGTATAAATGAATTTATACAAAACTGAACAATTTGTATAAAATTGAATGTATCTAGCGAATTATATAAATCAAAAACTTCATAGCAAACATAAAATTTGCTATGGAGCGCAATTATGCAAACTATAGTTATAACATACAAATATGATTTTTATGTTTGCTATATGTGAAAGTTGCTCAATTATTTATGTCTCTTTCTTTTCTTTTCAATTTTTTATTTATGAAATTCAATATTTTTCGAACACAAATACTACGCGCCATTTAAACTTGACATAAAAATTCATTTTAACATTTTATCTTCTTCATCACAACAAAAAGAAATTCATGCTTTCTATTAAAAGTTTCTCACTTTTTCTTCTCTAATCCGGCCGGAAAAAGATTAACTAAACAACAATTTTTTGGTTTTTAATTGGTGATTAAATGTTTCATTTCAAAGTTTAACCGTGTATGTTAATTGTATAATCACCTCGTTTTTTACTTTTTGCCAGGGATTTGGTCCAGTAGGTAGAGTGAGCTTATTTCTTACAAAATTTAAGGCATAATAATAAACATGACCCTTAACTTGATGTCAACTGACAACTATGACTTTTAACTTTGGATGTGCACAAGTAGACACTTAAACTTGAATAAAATTAAACAAATAGACACATTCGTCCTACGTGAGAAACATATTTTACGTGCATAAAATGAAAAAGATCTGGTGTTTTTGAACAAGAAACCCATTGCAATTTTTTTCATTTTACGCGCTCAATCTATATAAGTGAGAAACATATTTCGTTTCACATTAGGTGCGGGTGTTGAATAGACACAAATTTTTGCAACATTAGGTGTTCAATAGGTATAAGGCAAATGTTAGGTGTTACAATGAAAATTCATGTAAAGTTTGAGTGGCCGTATATGTATTTGGCCAATATAAAGTCGACTATGAAATATTTTTGGAGGCCTAAAGCGAAGGCTTTTACTAGTCTCTCCTTTGAGTCACCCTTGGCAAATGCTCCATGCATCAGACATATCTGGCAATTACTAATCTTACACTTCTCAGTCATAACAAAAAAGGTTATTATCCTTGCTTACTGGCTATTGCTGAAGTTTCCCTCCCTGCTTCGGCTTTCTATCAATCTCCTCCATGCCATCTTTCCGCAATGTACCAAGGTCACGATTGCTACACAGTAGAGAAGTGGAATGCCAATCATGCAGCCTCCAAATGCAAGATTCGTCAGTGTCTGAAAACAAACCAGAGATCATAAATCGTCATTTAATCAAAAAATGCACTCACATCGCTTAAGATTTTCATAAAAATAGTAAATCTACAAAGGGAAGCGTAATTATTAAACTCGATCAACTGTAGTACATTAAATGAAATCAGCAAGTGTCATTGAATTGTATGGTCAAGTCATTGATTTCAAGGAAATAAGAAGAAATGGACCTCTTTTGGAGATCCTGTAATATAGATATTAATGCACATGAAAAATGTAGAAGCTACAACTCTCAGTAACCAAGAATGTAAGCAACTTGTTATGATTGACTTTGTACATTTTAATCCAAAATAATTCAGAAGCCACACCAAATGCTAGAACTATCTGCTTCTATATTGATCTCATGCTAGAGCCCTCCAAACAATTAGCAGATCTATTTAGGAAAGTTTCGGTTACCAGATCCGTAGTATCATTCAGTTTAGTAGTTGGTTCTCTCGACAGGTTTAGTGTGCACTCTTCAAGTATGCATACACAATCATGTGGAAACTTACCAACATGCCAGCAATTAAGTGAACAACAGGAGCAAAACACTGGTCCACTTTGTTTCCTTCTTCATATCCACTGAACGCAATAACCATGGAGAAAGTGTGAATGGTAGCAAAGGCAAGGGCTATAATTGCTGCAATTTAAAATGCCAAATAGTGTTAAGACTGCATAAATATGGAGGTAGTAAGCAATACTATGGCAACATGCACTATACTTTACACTATTTTTCTAAGTTAAACCATAGTTGCAGGCTTGCAGCCCTAAGAAAAGGGAACCCAAAACTTTAGGTAAGCTCGTTATCACACATACTTCATCCCTACTTGTTTTTATCTCTGTAGGCTTTTATATCTCAACTTAGGCCATCAAGCAGCTCTAGGCTTCTCTATCCCAATATAGTGTATCGAGTCACTGACTTTTCTCTTGATCAACCCTTCAGCCTATTCTCTCACCATCTCCCTACTCCATTTCCACTCTTTTTGAGCCTACTCTCTCTTTATCTCTATGCTCCAGGCCCACTCTTCAACTTGTTGAGACTACTCTTTCTCTACTACAAACCCACTCTTTAATCTACTTAAAAAAGAATATGAAATAAAAAAAATGTTAAAGTCCACGTGTATGTTCCAGAACCGGGTTACACGTGTGTGTGGGGTTAAAGATTACAATTGTCCCTCATTAGTTGTGTGAGGATATCCAAAGAAGTTTATAATGGTCCTAAGTTACTCCATTCACTGCTTTAAACTTTGGTTCTCAAGATCTTTCAAATATAGAAAGTTTGCTGAAGATCAATAATACTCAGAAGCTGTTTCCAAAATAATAAAAGAGGAACTCAGAAATAGCAGATTTCCCTTACCAGAAACAAGAAAAAAGGGTATCTTTGAGCATTTCTCTACATAGTATGTTGCTGGTCCAAATGCAGGTGTCAAAAGGCCAAGGCAGAAAAACACAGCATGAGCCACACCATGTCCCAAACCCCCAGCTGCATGTCAATACATATCAGATATTAGTGTCAGATCAACAAAAAGAATATCAGAAACTACACTAGATATCTAATATAGCAGAAAGGTAGTTTGCCTTCACCATAAATGGAAAGATCAAAATAATATTCAGAAGTTGAAACAACTTGGAGCTGGAAAGGGGTACAAACAGTAATAGTACCCCAGATTAAGCAGCCAGAAGCAATTAACATCACGGTGCGCAGCACGGTTTTCGACATCTGGGCGGATTCAGAATCATAATGAATAACAATGACCCTTAAAAATGCTTATTCTAATTAATAGAACATCTATTGACAGTTTAAACGGCAAAGAGGATTGTTTATATAGAGAAAACTGCAGGGTAGTTTGTAAAGATAACTCCTTTATCTTTTTATTTTCATACTCCAATACTTGGTACCATCTAGTAGAAGTAGCTCATATAACAGTCAGATTAGCAACATCTAAACCTTCAGAAAAAAAGAAAGAGCAGTTAAAACTTAAACCTCACAGTCATCCAACCTCTAAAAGCTAGCCTTTTCCATCCCAAACTCATTGAACGTGCCTTTCCTCAATCAATAACCCAATCCCTTACTGTCCTCCTTCAACTTTCAACTCCTTTCTAACTGACAGCCTATCGGTCCATTTTACACTTGGTTAAATGAAACCAGCACATCAATCTAAGCTACTAAGTCCCGCCTTTGCCTGCCTATCTCTAAACAGAACTTCAATTGCATCAGTCCAATAGAGAGAGTGCAACTAACAGCATCTTCAAGTTTTCTATGGTCAGACGTGTTTTCATGATATTATTAGAATCCTTTTATCAGTATAACATCAGAAACCATCAAGATGATTTTGTTATTAGGAAATTATCCTTAACTTGTCAATCAATTAGACCTAAAAGTTGCATCAGTTATCAACAAGTTCCTTTTTAGCTTCCGTTAAATATGCTGAGGTTTTTCCTGTTCAATTCTGTTTCCACTGGAGAAGATCAATTAGTTAAGTGCAGAGCTGAAAAGAGGGTTTAGAAGTTGTATGGTGCTATGGTATCTTCAGTTATATGATATCAACAATATCATTTTTAATGTTAAAATATGTCGCCAACAGTGAACTCTTAGAAGCAGCCAATGAATAATATGCAATAGCAGCTCCAATGGTTGTAGATAGCCCTGGAACTGGAAGTATCTATGTTCTCTCTACGATCTCATCTCCTCTTCTATTGTTTTCGATCTAAGAATTGCTGTCTTGTTAGACCAATTTTTTGTCCTTTTAGTCTCTCACATTCTCTCTCTCTCTCTCTCTCTCTCTATATATATATATATATATATATTGTCCACACGTCAGTACAAGCTTGCTGCGCTGTTGCATGCTCTGAAACTAAAATGTAACATGTTTTGCAACAAAAAGGTACACCCTCAATGGGTAGGTGAGCTGCTTCCACTTTGTTATTTTCACGCTTATTGGGTTGGGTTAAGGCTAGGCCCTAGGGGTTTTCAGGTCATTGTGGCAAGTCTTCCACACTCATTTTTCCTAGCCTCCACATTAAGGTACCTTAGTGAAAAAAGAAAATTATAACACATAAAATTCTAGGGAGATAGAAAAGTATCAAAACTAAATTCTAGAATTTAAAAGACATGTAGCGAAAATGTTCAGTATTCTACCAAGAGCAATTTGCATCTTGTCCGTCATAAAGAGGCGAGGTTTAGAGACTCTGTCAGCAAATGCATCCAATATATCCTCCAGCTTCCTGACATAACACAAACATGGAATACAAAGTTAAGGGTAAATTCTACATATAGAGTAGGATAAAGGAACTGGAATTCATAAAAGTTCTTCCCAACAAATCATAACCAATCTTTTGAGGTAACAGTTATAACCAAGCAAAATCAGCAACAAATTTTCAAATGAAAAATATAAACCATGTCAAGCAATGATGCAACAAATCGAGGAGCTCTGCTGAAGAAGAAAAAGGCAAATGAAGAGAGGGAATGAGCAGAAGGATAGATTTCTTGTTGAGGTCTAATCCGGGTAAATATAAGCAGATAGGATATTCTACCAACTTTTTATTAGAAAAATAAGTTTCACAATATATCTGATAAATAAATTTGCATGCCTCATATACTAGTTTTCGTAACCACGCATCATTGCCAACATGGAAAGCACGGCCATATATCTTAGACAAAAGGGCTGGCAGGGTATCAAATAAGTGGCTATACACCAAGTCAGCATAGTATAGCAAGGAAACATGGACTATACACTACTCATGAAAAGGATGTTTTCATCTTAATAAAGATATGTTTATTCATTTCTGCATGTAATTTACCTCATTTGGCTTCAACATATTTTTTACTCAAGCAGTTCCATGTGAAACTATGTTAGTTGAAATAAGAGAATTGGCTCTATATGTCAAAGGCTACTTCATATGATTATCAAAGTAATGATATATCTCATCTTGGCTTTCTTTGTGTGGTCAATTGACGCAATTGCCTGCAAGTATCTACAATCATTTAGTAGCAAAACACAAGCTCTGGTGGGGATAAATAATGCCTCTTATTCGGAGATCATCACGTTTATGACATTTTGCACAGGAAATTATATGAGTTTAATACGTACACAAGTCGGCCCTTCACGTTTTCATAGTATAATCTAGAGAGCGCCGCTTTGATGACCTCTTGCAATGGAAATTATACGAGTTTAATACCTATGTGAGTCCTTCACATTTTCAAAACATGATTTGGAGCGAGCCACTTTGATGATTTATTTCACTGGAAATTATATGAGTTCAATACATATGTAAATCCTTCACATTTTATAGCATATCAATCATGTGGATACTTCGGGAAAAAAATCATGTGTATGAAACTCCAAAAGTTTTTGGGGAATCTACAAGTAATTCAAACAGCATAAGGTCAAGTTATCTATCTTCTATTTTGCACTTCTACTCTTCAACAAATTTTCTGCAAATAAACTAATTGGTTATAGTGATATGTATATCACCTATGACTTTCACTCAGTTACAACTCTTTTAACAAATGCAGACAGCAAAGTGTACACAAGACATTAGTTGTAGGCCGACTTACTTGTAAACTTTCCAGAAGAGAATACGAAGTCCTTCTTGGAAACCAACAGAAGTGAGTATGAGGATAGCATACGGCCACCATGCTGTGCTTTTCAGTGGAAGGAAAGCCCTCCAAAGTGCTGACATTACTATCAGACTCATAAGCCATACCAATGTACTACCAAAGTAGAAAGAAAGAAAAAATTATTCACATGGAACAATCAGAAGTTAACAATACTAGTATATGGAAATCTGCTAACCCCCATCACAAACCAAACCACGATTGACAAACACCAAGCTGATTACAGCAGAAAAAAACATCATATATGATGAAAATATAACAACAGCAGTAGTTCATGTAGTCACCCATTGTAAAGTGATTGAGCAACAAAGGGATTCCTATTATAATCAAATGAACAAAGAATGATAACTATATGTCAGCATTTACCCTAAACCAATCAAATCCAACAACAACAACAACAACATACCCACAAGTGGGGTATGGAGAGGGTAGTGTGTACACAGCCTTGCCCCTACCTTTTGAAAGTAGAAAGACTGTTTCCGATATCCAATCACACCCAGTAACCAAAAAAACACAATCTTTAAGTAATAAATGACAACAGTATGTCCCCATTTACAATGACCAAGTCACACCCATGAAAGAAAAAAAAACCCACCAAACTTGCCACAAATAAATGAACTATTTAACACCCAATCCGTCAATAACTGTAATCAGAAGGATATTTTGTGAATTTGAAGAAATTTTCAAAAAAGTAACCCTGAATTGGAAGTTTACCTTGAAAGAAGTGTGAGAATCAAGAAGGGTTTTTTTGAGATAAGAGCGATGAAGAGTGAGAGAGAAGGGCCAAGGGCTAACAAAGCGTATCCAATTCCTGCTGCCACTGTCATGGCTTTAGCTGCTTCCTTACTCCGGACCAACTTTGGAAATCAAACCAGAAGAAAATTACTTGCCAACAAAGGGACTGTACACTTTGAAAAAGAAACTTTGAGGGGTCAATGTTTCGAAATTTCTAAAACAAGAATGTTAATTCCTAAATAAAATTAAGTATTAATCTATCATTTTTAAAATAAAATAAAATAAGATCTTTTTTAGAAAAATTACTTCAAACTATTAATCTATCAAATGGATATACTAAGGACCAAAACAATACAACCTCACCATTTTGATCATTTTTTCCTAAATTCATATATGAATTTATACCAGTCAGGGGCGGCTCAACGTAATTGGGGGCCTAAAGCGAAATTTCAATTCGCGGCCTAAAATATAAATACATTTCATATATGTATTTATTAAAAATAAAAAAAATTACACTATTAAGATGAAAATTATTAGTACTTAATATTGTTTTTTGAGTTACTAGTTTTAGGTAAGATTTTATCAACACAACATTGAAAAACATCCTTTAAGTGAGACAATTATTATATGCATTGTTGACATAATGATATAAGTAATAAGTTGATAAATATTAAATAAAGATAAGAGTTAGAAGTTTAGAATCATAGAATTTGACTCAAAAAGTTGATGACTTGGTATACCTCATTTTAATATGCTTAGAGTAATG
>JAJOOR010037569.1:0-13914 GCA_036250505.1 Solanum acaule | reverse complement strand
GTCATGTTTAATTATTGCAGATAACAATTGATGGTAAAGTTGTTATCTTACCAGATACTGAACTCAGGTCACATCTGTATAATGATTTGTTTTTTTTTTGCAAGATTTAGCCTACATATGTTGGGTGAAATAATATCTGAAGTGTAGTTTTTGGATGTGCAGAGCAGGTGCTGAATTAGTATATCATCGCCTTCCTTGGAGAGAACCTGATGCACCTTACTTGCTAGAAGTACTATTTGAAGATGACTACTTGGTAAATTAAATCTGAGGTTATTTTTGTTATCAATGTTTATACTTTATTTATGCGATAGAGGAAAACTGGGAAATTCATGAGGAAAGATCAATGACCACACCTTAGTGATGTCCCGACTCTTAAGAGAGAGGAAACTAGACTTGAGTACACAGGTGATCAATGGAAAAGTTAAAGACATCTAGATGCATATTGGGCTTGAGCAATTCAAATGCCTACATGAAGGAGAAAATGATGACATTTCTTTCCAGTCATAACCAACCTTAAAGTAAAAGACCGAAATCTTTGTAGTAGCTCCATCCTTCCCAAAATAAATAATAATAAAAATAAATAAACAAGATAAGATAAAACCAGTTTCCTTCTATTTGTGATAAAGCACTTTGTTGGCTACCGGCTACCCATCTTGTCAAGAGGTTTTCTAAGAGAACTTGGGTTAATAGGCAAAACTTAAAGAAACCACATTGGTAGATTCTGTGGTTCTCAAACTTTATTGCTTTTCTTTTTATCTTTCGCAAAATCTTGTTTTCGTCAGTGTTGTATGAAAACCAACACCAGGGGGTCCCCAGCCTCTCGTGACCATAAGTTACAAAATTATACCGGCAGAAAACCTTCCTCGCGCTGCCACGCGTTGTCGAAAGCAGCCTTCTCCAGCGAGATCTACACCACGCATCGCACGCGTGAGTCTCTTTTCGACCATTTTTTCGAAAAGTATCGCTGTGCATCATTCCATCGAAATCAGCAATCACTGTGCAAATTTTGGTTGCTACTCACAACTATGTGCATAATCCAACACTACCACAAGGTCTAGTAACCTCCGGTGATCAAAGCCCAATCCGTGTCGCCGGTTGTGGATCCCTCATGCCCCCATACGCGCTGGTGCATGAGCCTGTTTCGACCAGTTTTACGGCAACTTTCTTGTTCAATATTGACTAATCTATTTATTCCGAGGAGATCCATATATTTAATACCAGATTTCAAGCACTTTTTGGCGACCGCGCTGCACTGTTTCCGGTAGATTATTACTTAGTTGTGCGGACTCTTCATTTTTGATGCCGCACCCATGTCGGATTCTCCAAAAATACACTACTTTTGGCGAATCCAATACGCACCTATTGAAATTTTTGAAGAGTCCGAGCAACATAGGGTAGATATGAGTTTTTCAATAGTGTTCTCTATTTCAGATTCAGTTTTGCCAAAAAAGGTATACTCAAATATTTGGGCTGGATTACAGGGATACTTTCTCCCCATGGCTAAATAGCATCTATCCGCCTTTTTCTACTATGGTTATCGTTCACCATAGGCCTTTTAATCAGTTGGACATTAAGAATGTTTTACTTCACGGTGATCTCGAGGAAGAAGTCTATATGGAGCAACCATTTGATTTTGGAATAAAGGTTTAATCGTTGTTGTTATACTTACATTATAACTGGTGTTCGCTAGGAGTCTTTTTGGTTTGGTTAGAGATTTGTATGTCACTGTAGGGATAAATGTGATATTTAGAGAATCCCTTTAGATAATCTATAGGCAAATTCCAGTATTAGAATAAACCCAAATGAATGGATTGGATATAAAGGATCTATATAGTCACCCAACTTGTTTGAAAGTGAGGCATAGTTGTTGTAAACTCATAGATCTTTTTCTACAGGCCCAATTCTGATCTTGAATGCAAATTTTAAATTGGGACTAGTTAAAGTAAAGAAGCCTTGCGGTTGGAAGTCTTATGAGTGGATGTATAAAGAAAATGGAGTATTTATATGTATGCATGTATAATGTATGTATGTGTATGTGTGTGTGTGTGTGTGTGTGTGTGTGTATATATATATATATATATATATATAAGAAAGAAAGAGTGTAGCATAACTGGTAGAGAATTTTTCACACTATCCCTTATGGGCCGAAGGTATATTCATGGTATGTATTTTCAGATTGTTGTAAATAAACCTTCTGGTTTGCAAGTTCTTCCTGGAGGGTTATACCAGCAACGGACCGTCTTGACGCAACTCCAGTGGCATGCATGCAAGCCGACAACCACTTCATCAGGTTGTCAAAAAACACATCCAGTCCCAGTCCATCGCCTAGGAAGGGGTACATCAGGTGAGTTATCTAGGTACATCCGTACATGAATTTCTGCTCCAAGTACACTGATAGAACAAAGAATGAATTTGTGCTCCAGGTATAATTTGTAAGATGGGTAATCTTTCATTTAATGTCGTGTCCCTTTATTTAAAAAAACAACAGAATTACATAAACCTGTCGTAAATGGTAGTAGAGAATTTTTTAATTTGAATTAATAAACAAAATTACTAGATGTAAATATAATAAAATATTTTAATTGTAGCTATCTTTCACCTCCTTTCTGCAATGGAAACAGAAATATAACCAATTCTGGAAAAAATCGAATACAAAATTGAGTCATCATGCAGAATAGGTTTTTACTAGAACTATTCGCACTATCTAATATTATAAAAATTTCATGTAACAGTTTTGAATTCCTTTTTCTGTTCTTCTGAAATCAAGTAAGAAAGAACATTGTTGATTCTTTTATGGAATGTTCCAGGAATACTGCTCTGTGCAAAAACAAAACTTTGTAAATCTCGCCTGGCAGCATATTTTGCTGAGGGGACGTCAGTTGTTGAAGACAAGTATGTTGAATTTGCTTCACCACTTAGACATGCCATATTTTTCCTTACATACTTATGCTGCCATTGTTAATATCAGTAAGATGCTAAGAGCATCACTATGATAATACAATATTGACAGCTTACTGTCTGCTCGAGTGTCAGACACTCATGCCCAAGTTGTCTTATTAATGTTATTTTTGTTCTAAAAAACATTTGTTAATTTGGCATGCCAAATTCTCTCTTGATTAAAGTTGGATATGCCACCACATTGCTAAACATCTGATTGTCCAAATTCTTCGGTTTTTCATCATGCTTAATCAAAAAACTCCTGTTTAAATGCCTATAGCAGCTCGGAAATTGTCCCCCCTAATTGAAGTTCTAGAGAGAAAACTCAGCTTACTCTATACTTATACAAGGGTCAATTGTTTAGTGATTTCAAGTGTGTGAGTATTTTGGTGTTTTAGTTCTACCATTCATTTTTTTCTATTAGTACCATTCACTTATTAACCTCATACTTCCATTAATTGTTTCCAACATACTGAGGTTAACTAGTTTCTTTATTTTCTTTTGTTTGGACAATATTCTGTAGGCAAATGGGTCTGAGGAGGGTAGAGTGTACGCAGATGTTACCCCTACCTTGTGAGGTAGAGAAGCTATTTCCAATAGACCCTCGGCTCAACAAAAACATTTCAAAAAGGTGAAAGAAGCTCGGATGGAAATACTAAGAAAATATTTATAGTAAAAATAGAAAGATAACCAAAGCAAAAGAACAAAGTAGTGATAAAGTTGAAGAATAAGAAATAATAAAATAATAATGATAATATCGAAAGGAGAAGAGGGAGCAAATAAGGTACTCCAAGCCTAAACCAGACCCTACTTGTGGGAACACACTGGGTATGTTGTTAATGTTGATTACACAGTTTTCCATCTTTACAAAATCATGCCCACTCCATTTATAAACCCCCAAAAGGAGAGAAAACCAAGTTCTTACAGATTAAAGAGCAGTGGGGCCAGTATGAAGGACTTTATTTATTTTACCAACGTAGAAAGACTTCATTTTCCCTATATCTCACTTGTAGTTCACCTTTACTTCTGCATGCTTATTGACTTATTTGTTATATAATGAAGATAGCTGTTGGTTAGTAAGTAAAGAACTAAAAGTTTGGCATTAGGTCCAATCCTTTCTGTTGCATTCTTCCTTGAGATTAGCTTTGTAACTTTTGATGTTTTGATCTTCTGAAGAAATGCAGTTATTAAAGAAAAACGAAATCCTAATCTGAAGAGGGTGACTTTATTTGAACACTTTTTGGAATGGCACTTGTGGACCGCCTACTAAAGCCGCAAAGAAAATTCAGAAACATCATTTGCTTCTTGAATGTTGTTCCCCTTCCTGTACTTTTCTGCCATAATTAGCACATATTTTGTCTTGTAAAAAATTTATGTGGATCATTTTGTCACGGATGGTTAAACTTTACTTGTATAGATGCACCAACTCAGAGTGCAATACAATGAGGAAGATTTGCAAGATATATCGGGCGCTAGTAAGTGGTGTGATGGATATGGATGAGGTAATAGCATAACATTATTCTCCCGGTTTCAATTTTTCTGTTGGAGTGTCTATTCTACGGCAGTCAATCCATCAGGTTACTTAAATTTAAAAGTAATTTTGACTGATAGGTTGTCATCAAGCAACCAATTGGTACAATTAAATATCCTGGAGTTGCTAAAGGGTTGTATGTTGCTTCTCCTTCAGGTTTTCAAATTTATTTATTTTAGGCGAACATTTCCTTGATTAACTTTTTATAAAAGATTCATTCAGTTGTTATCATTCATGTGGTGCTTCAGAGGACACTAGTGTTGGCTTAATCTGTTCTGATCTTTTTTTCTAGGGAAGCCAGCTCTGAGCAGTGTTCGCGTTCTGGAAAGAGATTCAGAGAATAACTGCACATTGGTTCAGGTATTAGAAGTCAAGACATAAGAAATTTAATGTTATAGCCACCTTCCTTAACCTTCCTTACCCTTGAGCAGGAGAAGGAACCTTATATTTTCTTTCCTTAACGTTGTACATTATTAACAGGTTGAAATTCAATCTGGAAGGCCACACCAAATCCGCATCCACCTCTCTTTCATTGGATATCCACTAATTGGTAAATCTGAAATTTTATAATCTATCCTTAGCTATCATAAAATAATTAAATATAAGCATAGAGGTGGAAATATCAGTTTGTCTTCTAAAAGAAACATGCACAAAAGAAAAGAGAAACACGAAGTTCACCAACTTCAGCCATGTATTGACTAGTACTCGACATTGGATGGTGCATTGCAAACATTTGTTGTTCTTAGTTCTATGAAAGCATATCAGTAAGTATCTACTTAAGTGCACGAGCAAAGGAGAAAAGGTGATGGAAGTACTTAAGTCTATACATTGGGTTACAATAAGAGAGTGAGTCCTGAACTATGCCTATGAGTATGCATCTGCTTTGTTACAGAAATGTCAATGACCTCTCCGATGAAGTCGACATGAGGCCCTCTACAACGTAAATAATATGGGTCATTGGAATGTGTTTCTTCCTCTAGGTTATAGCCAAGCAAAAATGATTTGCTTATCTAAATGCAGGTTTAGATACTTGTTCCGTTGACAAACACTTGCTAACTTAAAAAAGAGCAGTTAGTACTTCCTTACTGTATCATTCATTATGCAATTTCTCATCAAACATCTCGTGTTCAGATTTTTACCGAGTATGCTCCCCTGTTTAATGTGGTCAGGCCAAGGCTAAGAATTGTTATCCCTGAGTTAATTGTAACTGTGTGCAAGCTGAACTTCTAGGCAACATTACTGCATTCATAGACCCTAGGGTGTCTGTTTAAAGAGATTGGTTATGGAAAATATAATTTGTATACCTCATCAAACTAACCAATGTCAATTGATTAATCTTTGTGTATAATTAGGAGTGCTCTTGTAACATAACTGTAGCATGCTACGACAGCTTTTCTTTTCATGTAAGTAGTATTACAAACTTGTTTTGCTCCTTTTATGATTTATTCATAATTGTTATCTTACCAGGTGATCCTCTTTATGTATCTGGTGGGCAACCAAAGTGCTTTCATCCTGAATTAATGGATGAAAGTTTTGAGAAAGATGGGTATGAAATTGGACTTTTATTTGTCGGTATTCATTTTAATTAGATAGTCCTAGTAGTAAACACTAACTGAATTTGCTATCTGGATTACCCTTCTTCCACATCTTTGGTTATCCTGTTAAGCGAAAAAGTACTTATCAACAGTGACCTTTATCATGACAGTTACAATAGTTTATACATTATGCCTATTTGGACCAAATAAAGCTTTATCCTTCATGTTAATTGCGAAGATAGTCAAATTACTTAAAATTGAAACAGAAAGTAGTTTATTCTATCTAATCACTTTAAACAAGAACAATAGCTTTGTCTGCTGCTAATATCATGATCTGATTTTAGTTGGCTTTACTTTCTTAATAGAGGCTATCAAAGACCAGAGAATCCTGTTCCTGGAGACTGTGGATATAACCTGCATGCACATCAAATAGGTCTTATTCACCCAATCACAAATGAGGTTAGTTGTTTTTCTTAGTATTGTTTTAGAAACCAGTAATTTAGATGTTACCAATCTAACAAAATTCAATAATTTCAATGCGACATTTGCATATTTACATCCCTGGCGATTCTATTATTAGTCATTTGCAGTTTTCCAGTAATGAATCAGAGGAGTATTCATCTGAAATGCTTGTTTTGATGAAACAGTGTTGCTGACTGTTAGATTACTTTATCGCTGTTATCACTCTATACCTTTATCAGGTAGCAGCACCGACTTTACCAAATGGGACCTTACTACCTTGAGCGTGATGTTTAAGGCTGGATGGGTCTCGACTCTACAAACCTTAAGCATGTACTCATCAGTTTCCCTTGGTCTTACTATAGAACTATATTGATTGAATGTTCCCAAGCTTTTGATGCTTTAGATTTGGGCTGGAACAAGTTCAGTTTTGGTTATATACAAAGAGGATCATATTTGACAATTGAATTGTGTTTTTTAAACATTTAAACAAGGCTACCTTGCTAGATATCTCAATTCAAAGTAAACTTTTTGACAGTACTTCATCTTGCAGCTTATCAAAATTACAGCACCTCTTCCAGCTATCCTTCAAACACGAGAAGAACGCAAAGCGAGCTAGCCAAACTCCAGCTAGTATTATAGACACAAGAAACCAAGAAAGACAGACAAAGTTGCCAGTATTGAGCATTACCTGTTTCGCTCATTAGTTTCACTTTACTGTTTTTAAACATCTTCATTTATGTTTTTTCCATGAATATTTTCTGTTGTTCCTTTTCCCCCTTAAATTGATACGTATATACCTCATTTGATTTCAGTAAGCAAAATTTTAATGATAAATTAAATCTTCCTTATATTATTACATTAATTAGATCTCTTTGGAGTAATTATTGCAAAGAAAAAGAAATCAACAATAGCGGAGGTTATATTCATTTGGATTATAACCCAAATGAATATTAAGATTGCATTAAACCTTTGGATTAAAGGTTTACCCTTGATAGCTACAATATATTTGGATTTTGGTTGGGGCACGACTAGGCCAATTCATGCACATTATTTGTCTTTTCTCTGTCATTCACCGATATGCTTGGTAAATCGGCTAAAAACTGTTTATTTTAAGAAACATTTCAATTAAAATAGCTTTCATTAATTTTTATTTTCATTTTGTTTAAGAACTTAAATGGAGCTGGTATCCTTGATCAACTTTACAAAGGTTTAAAAATATAGCAAATTAAGCTATTAGTAATGGAAGAAGTTATAATGAATCATTTGTAATGCATTAAGAATGATTTAAAATCTCACAAAGTTGAATGTCAATTCTCAATTGCCAACCAAATCAATCATGGTATTGTACTTGGTAAAGAACATGTCTCTGCTTCACTTTGTGAAAAAACTAATACTATTTTCATAACTAATAAGCTACCAACTCCATTTGTAACAAACATTCCATTCATTCATTGAACACTATATATATGGATCAATTTCATCAACACAAGCCATAACATTTATGATTACATTCTCAAATTAATTAAGTCCTTAGCTAAATACTTTTCATTATGGCTCAATCAATGAGCTTCTTCATGGTTATTGTTCTCCTTGCTTTTGCACCAATTTGTTTGTCTACTAAGACTTATGGTGGTTATCTATTCCCACAATTTTATGACCGGTCATGTCCCCAAGCTAAACAAATAGTCAAGTCTATTGTTGCCAAGGCCGTAGCCAAAGAGGCTCGAATGGCTGCTTCTTTGCTGAGGCTGCATTTCCACGATTGCTTTGTCAAGGTAATATGCAATATATCACACCCTATTTTACGTACTCCCTCCGATCCCAACTGATGTGACACAACTATCTAATGTTAGTTTTAAACAATAAATTTCAAAAAATGATGACTAATTATTATTTTCAATCTTTCATGTAGGGGTGTGATGCATCTCTGCTTCTTGACAGCAGTGGAAGCATAATTAGTGAGAAAAGATCAAATCCCAACAGGAATTCAGTTCGTGGATTTGAAGTCATCGATGAAATTAAGAAGGCACTGGAGAAGGAGTGCCCTCAAACTGTATCATGTGCAGACATATTGGCACTAGCTGCAAGGGATTCAACAGTTTTAGTAAGTTGAATAGCTATAATGTAAAAGTACAATTTTTTTTTTAACTTCTCCCCCGGGAGCTCCCACCTTTGCTCCTTTGCTGACTCGAATCACAATTTTAAGGTTGGAAGTATTGAAGGGTGCTAACCATCCGAGCAACTCCTTCTTGTCGTAAAAATACATTATATTTTAGGATTAACAAAATTCACATTTTTCATTTTTGTATATGCAGGCTGGTGGACCAAACTGGGAGGTACCATTAGGAAGAAGAGACTCCAGAGGTGCCAGTTTAAGTGGCTCCAACTATAATATCCCTGCTCCAAACAACACTTTTAATACCATTCTTACTAAATTCAAGTTGAAGGGGCTTGATATTGTTGATCTTGTAGCTTTATCTGGTAATAAGACGTTAACGAATTCAACTTATATGCACTGACAATGTAACATGTCCTTTTGAGCACTATATATCCTTTAACATGACTTGTCACTTAATTAATGCCCAAATTTTTGTTGTACAGGGAGCCACACAATTGGAAATGCAAGATGCACCAGCTTTAGGCAGAGACTTTACAATCAGTCAGGAAACAGTTTACCAGACTATACACTGGAACAATCATATGCTGCCCAATTGCGCGTTAGGTGTCCAAGATTTGGTGGTGACCAAACCTTATTTTCCTTGGATTTCGTCTCCCCGATAAAATTTGACAATAGCTACTTTAAGAACTTGTTGGCTTCAAAGGGACTGTTGAACTCAGATCAAGTTCTTGTTACTAAGAATCAAGAGTCACTAGCACTTGTGAAACAATATGCAGAGAACAATGAGCTTTTCTTCGAGCATTTCGCAAAGTCTATGGTTAAGATGGGGAATATTTCACCTTTAACAGGTTTCAGGGGAGAAATCAGGAAGAATTGCAGGAAGATCAACAATTAAAGGGGCATGAGAGAAATGAATAATTGCGACTCTATATGTTTTTATGTATTTTCTTGTTTCTTTCAACATTCTTGAATTAAATATTTTCTGTGTCTTAATTTATGCGGCTAATTTTTTGTTTTTTAATCTATCGAAAAGTTCACTTTTCTATATTTAAAGTAATTTACCTTAACGAGATCATTTTTATTCACAGAAGGCAAACGACTTACTATCAATCATGTTCTGGGTTCTCTGTTTTCTGTTTATGATATTCAAAATTGAATCACTTCAATTGTTCTTGCAAAATACCGGTAAAACGACTTTCATATAGATATGTAGTACTTCTCGAGGGTAAAATACCGGTAAAATCACTTTGTAAATCGATCCCAACAAATGCATTGATTTTACCACCATTTTGAGAAAAGTATGGTTATGCCCTTTTTACTCTTAAAATTGATTTTTACGGGAGTCCTACTACCTTTAAAACTGATAAGTGGACTTTTGAGATAAAGAGGCATCGAGGATGTGCTCACTTTTTACTTGATCGGTCGGAGAGTTGCCGACCCTTTCTATACTAATTTGGTTATATATATATGTCTGGTACCATGACGGAGCAGATCCAAGAGGATCGATAGTGAAAGTCTTGGATCAGAACCAGTCATGTATAATGGACTTCTTGAGTTCCCTATGAGTCCCTCCGTCCGTGTGATCCACTGAACAGGAGTTGGGAGCCGCATGGATCCTACCTAGTGTATTGGGGGCAGGAGGTAGGTGTATATACTTGATACATGGCACTATTGATTTTTATTGCAGAACTCACAATTATAGCATCGTCTATCATTAGTATAATTGGTTGTTGTTTGCACCCTCCGATCATATAAGGGACCGATTGGGTTATGTTTGATGTTGTGTACCTTCCGGGCTTATGGGGTTCAGTTAAGTTATTCTTTGATTATTATTGTGTTGTTTGTGACAGTATCACTGACAATTTATATGATAGGGTTAGATTCACCCTTGTTTTCTTATATTTGATACCTTTTGACTGAGTTGGATTGGATTGACCTATTGGCTTTTATGATGTTTTGTGGTGGTTACTGTTAGTATATCTTCGATTAGTTGACTTTTGTAGTAGAATATTGTTGTGATAAATTTTTTGGGCTAGTGCCTCCGGGTACATTCCTTTGTCTCAGTTACTTGCTTCCTTTATTCTTTTTCCTTGTCGTTGCTTACTTTTATTGTGCGTTCTCGGTTATTTAGCTACTTGTACTATATGCTCCTTCTTTACCTGTTATTTATACTTGCTTTGTCTTTGGAGCTCAGTCGGTCTATCATCTATGCCTACTCGGTATCACTTATAAGTACTCATACTACACTTCGTTGTTGATGTGTGCCTCGTGCGAAACAACTTTTGGATTCGAAGACTGGGGTGAGCTCCTAGTGTTTGGAGTTGTCCTTCTCCTTCTGTTTCGTTATTTATATTTGGAGATGATTCTGTATATTTGTATTTACTTTGTACTCCTATTTTGATTAGTATCTCGAATACCAACTGATACCAGATCTTGGGGATATGTTTTGTATATTTGATTCTGTCTATTTCTTTTTTTGATAATTGTTCCTTGCTTTCTATATGTTTCTCTTTCACGTGATTGATTGCCACTTGCTTCTGGTTCCGGGCTATGAGTTTGGCTTACCTACCGGTGGGACGTTAGTTGGTGTCATTATGACCTGAGATTTCAGACCGTAACAATTATATGATTAATGAATTGGATATACAAGGGGAAGCAACACTTAAGAGGATTCTGAAAAAGTCTGCATTATTTGTGTTTTTTGTGGCAGAGAGTGAAGATGCATTGGTAAATATGTGAAGACCTTATATTCTGAGAGGTGAAGCATATGGAGGAGTTTGATTATAGATTTTATTTATTTATTTATTATTATAGAAATGGAATTGGAGAATTATGTTAAGTTAGTGGAGTCTATTATTGATGCTGAGAAAGCTAAAACTGCATGTTACTTTATACATCGATTTGGTTGTTATCAATTTTGATTCGATTTTTCAATTATTATCCATGTAAAAGATATGATTCATTCTAAAGGGAAGAAGACAACAATTCATTAATAAAAAGTGAATTCTCTTTATATTATTTTGGATCTTATAATTCTTGTATCAAAACTCCAATTACAATAAACTCCAACTAATTTAGTCTCGCATCATCTTGAGCAACTAGAACCGTCCTCTTTGTGTTGATCAACTTATTTTTATCAACAATCAGTTAATTCAATATGTATATATATAATTATAAAAAGATGGCCCTTTTGATACTTTTTTGATTTCTTAAATAAATTTTAATGAAAACATACATGTAATTATAAAAATATATATATAATTTGTCGATTTAATTCAGATACTTTTAACCAAATCAAATAAAAATTGATTTATTTAATCAATTTGATTCAATTTTATAATTTAGATCGATTTTTACCAAGTCGTGATAGTAATCAGAAGTATATAGCCTTGCATTATTGATCCAAGTTAATGGTTTAATAATTCGTTTATATATATCTCTTTCATTCCCTCATTCTTCACTTATCACTTGTATAATTTGTTCCTTGCTATTCTTACTTAAGGCTTTGAATATTTCTTTTACCCGTTTTGATTCACTCCATCTTTGCTAACTACATTGGATATATCACAAATGTTTACCAAGTCTGAAAAAAAAAAAAACAAACTAATTAACACTTTTTAAGTTTAACTACTAAATGGACTAAATTATGAAAATAAAGTTGACTTTTTGAAGGTACAAAAAAATCTTAAATATTTAGTAAAATTTTCTAGAATTTTGTAGAGTAATACGTTGAATTTTTGTTCTTGGAAAAAGTCCGATTTTTCTAGAGTGTTAGATATTTGAGGGAGATATTTGTAGAAAAAAATAAAATATTCTAAACATTTAATATCTGAATCATCCCGTATAAATAGGGATGACCTTAGTCATTTGTGATCAACCCAATTAAATCTATCAACCCATTCAAGAATTTTTGTTCCATAACAAAGTGATCCTTTGCAAAAAAAAATTATTAACTCTTTTTGTAATTTTGTGAAAAATCTGTCAAGAATTTTGACAGTAGATTTGGATGGTCATTGAGAAGTACGACAACCTACATATATAAAAAAATAGTATGCAGTAACAAACAAGAACATAAAAGTCGTCTATAATGTCTATATATTCAAACTAAAAATATTTTATCACTTCATGATAGATATTTTTAACGTCCTTGCGATCCTTTTTACCCATGAATAGAATATCTTGGAAGGAGTTCTATTCATGGTCATTTTCTATACGTTTCTTGCAAGAAATCATAAGACAGTAAGTTAAAACTAAAGTTTTTTAGGAAAGAAAGACATATCTTTTATTATTAAAATCATAAGATAATAGATCTGCAACATTTTTTTTGTTCATTAAACTAAGTGCTTGTTCCGAACCTATTTTCTTTTCGTCTTCTTCATTGACGATTTTTTCATACCCTTTGAGCAAGAAATGATTTAATCCAAGGATCAAACTAGAATGTCCTTTAAATAATTCTTTCACTCTTGCTATGACACCAACAACATCAATTCTTGTGAGGAATATCAAATACTTAGTTCCACATAAATAAGAATAGAAATAAAACGAATCATGACAATAAGCAAATTGCAGTAGCAAATCTTTTTCTCTTAAAGTCATTCATAACAAGAAGGAACATGTTATACTTTTCCCTTTGGTCCGGAAAGATATCCTTAACTTCTTTCAAATAAGAGAACACATTATTTATTGCCAGCTCCAACTTACCATCTATGCGGTTGCCATCTCCTCTTCCGCGCAAACTACTTTCATGAACTTGTGATTGACCATACCTAATTGAAAGAAAAAAGTAAATACATCCAAATCATAGTCATAAGTATCCACTCAAATACATTACTACAAAATCAAGAGTGCTGTTTAACAATAAATGAAGTGGGTGAAATCATGAGAGATCAGAGCTCAAATTCTAATAAAGATTGGCGATAACTCCACATATTACTAAATCTTGGTACGCAAAGTTACTACAAATATAATTATTAGAGATAGCAAGTTCAATATTTGAGATGCGCACAAATTGTAATGTCTAATATTAAATTTATCAGTAAATTTAATTTAGACACTCAATCTATCATTTTTTTTAATTGAGCACCTAACATGATAATATCTTCAAAATTTTGATAAACTTGTGTGTGCACTCTCAAACATCTATTAGGTAGTTAAGTTAACCACATAAAATAAATTAGGGAAAATTGTATATAATAGCAAACTATTAATTCAAATTAAATGCTATAAATATACTTTGATTTAATTGTACCCTATAGCAAACTATTGCTATTTTCGCCACTCTCCCTGATGGAATCTCGCTCGCCACTCTCGTTTGGTGGCAGTCTCGCTCG
>JAJOOR010037568.1:0-16282 GCA_036250505.1 Solanum acaule | reverse complement strand
AGTAATTATCTCAAACCAAAGAAAGAAGTTTGTTTTTAAAACATATGAGCTAAGTATATTTTTGGGAGTAGTATTGAGCACCGATATGGGGATGCGAGTTCATATTAACTCAAGTCTCCATAAACCATGTAACCATCATGGGTAGCAAAGTATCATACTTTTTAGATGATTTCTTAAGATGATTTTAGCATAAGCTAGTGGATCCACAAAGTTAAGCGTTCTATATGACGGCAAAGTATAGGACAGTTCTGGCAGCGTGGGCAAGACGCCGTATCACCACTTAGGCTCATAGTGGTGGTTGTCGGTTAGAGAATCTCCCACAAAAACTATATTACCTTATTATATGAGTAAAGTTGAGTTTGTTATTGCTTTTTCTTTGACGAACTAAGTTGCTTTTACTGTTTTACAAAGCTTTTCATATATTGCATGTGTTTCATTGCTTTATTTTGAGCTAAGTATTCATAAGTTGAGAAGAGCCAAGGTAAGTGTTTCTTTCAGAATCTTTTCAAGCCTTTGTATTGTTTAGCATTCCAAGTCGCATACTCGTACATTTAATGTACTGATGCCAGTTGGCCTGCATCGTTTTATGATGCAGACACAAGTAACCAGGATCAGTATCCAGCACCTCGTTGATCAGGTTCAACACTCAGAGTTAGTTGGTGAGCCTCCTTGCATTCCGGAGGACTCTTTTATTATTTGCTTTCTAGTTTTCAGTTGTTAGGATGATCAAGGGTCCTGTCCTGACATCCCTCTTTGTTTTAGAGACTTCATAGACAGATAGTATTAGTTCTTTATTCTTATTCATTTCGGTTGAATACATTTAAGACTTGAGTTGCCATTTTTGGCTAAGTTATTATCGTTTAAGTTATTGCATGAGCTATATCTCTTGTGTTTAAGTCCTCCGCTGAGTAAGTAAGCTAGGCCAAGAATTCTCTTAGGGTCAGTAATGGTTCTCGAGTGTCGGCCACGTCCAGGGTGTAGGCTCAGAGCGTGACAAACTTCGTATCAGAGCACAAAGTTCAAAAGTCCTAGGGAGTCTATGAAGCCGTGTATGTAGAGTCCTAGTTATCGGTGTGAAGCGCGCCATATCTATAATTAGGAGGCTGTAACACTTAGGAAAATTATCTCACTTCTTTCACACTCATTTCATGCGTTAGAGTTTGATCTTTAAAAAGTTTCCTTCTAATTCATGCTTGTGGTGTTTTCAGATAATTATGCCTCCACGAAGAGCTGTCAGAGGTCGTCCTTCTAGGCATAATGTTGAGGAGCAAAAGTTACCAAATGCACCTGAAGTGCAACCTCAAGGGGAAGTCACTAATGCTGAATTCAGAGAAGCAATTAGGATGCTGAGTCAAGTTGTGACTAACCAGGTTGGGCAACAAAGAGGAGCTCGATAAGAAGGGGCTGACACTTCAAGGATTCGTGAGTTCTTGAGGATGAATCCTACAAGCTTCACTGGTTCGAGCACTACTGAGGATCCAAAGAACTTCATTGAGGAGCTGAAGAAGGTATTTGATGTTATGCATGTGGCATATACTGAGCGAGTTGAACTAGCTGCATATCAACTGAAGAATGTTGCTAGAACTTGGTTTGACCAGTGGAAATGGGGTAGAGTTGATGATGCACCACCTGTGAGTTGGGCTTGTTTTGAGGAAGCTTTCTTGGGGCATTTCTTTCCCCGGGAATTGAAATAGGACAAGGTATGTGAGCTCCTCACACTTAAGCAGGATTCTCTAAGTGTTTATGAGTATGGGTTGAAGTTCACCCAACTATCCCGTTATGCTCCGAAGATAGTTGCGGACATGAGAAGTAGAATGAACTTGTTTGTTGCTGGGCTGTCTCATTTGTCGAGTAAAGAAGGTAGGGCTGTAATGCTTATCGGGGACATGGACATATCAAGGTTGATGTTTTATGTGCAGTAGGTTGAGGAAGAGAAGCTGAGGGACAGGAAAGAGTTCAGAAATAAGAAAACTAAGACAGGAAATGAGTTCGGGCAGCAGAAAGGTAATGTTAGCCATTCGTCCTTTTAGCAAAAGCAAAAAGGACATGCTCCATCATCTACTAATGCACCTGCACCCAGAAACAAAGGTGAGTATAATGGTCAGAATTCACAGAACTTCAAAGCTAGACCTGCACAATCTCAAGGTAGTGTGGCTCAAGGAGGTAACTGGGCTCCTGCATGTGCTAAGTATGGTAGGATCCTCCCAGGTAAGTGTCGTGATGGCCAGATAGGTTGTTTCAAGTGTGGGCAAGAGGGTCACTTCATGAAAGAGTCCCTTAAGAACATGCAATGTAGTGGCAATCAGGGAAATAGAGCCCAATCTTCATCAGCTGCCCCACCAGACAGGGCTATACCTAAAGGAGCTACTTCAGGTACTGGCGGAGGAACAAACCGTCTTTATGCAATTACCAGTCGTTAAGAGCAAGAGAACTCTCCAGATGTTGTCACTAGTATGATCAAAATCTTTGCTTTTCATGTTTATGCTTTGCTAGACCTAGGAGCAAGTTTATCTTTTGTAACCCCTTATGTTGCAAATAAGTTTGATGTCTTTCCTGAGAAACTCTGTGAACCCTTTTGTGTTTCTACACCTATTAGGGAGTCTATCCTAGTTGAGCGAGTTTATCGTGATTGTGTCATTTCTATCAATCACAAAGACACCATGACTGATTTAATTGAGCTAGACATGGTAGATTTCGATGTCATTCTAGGTATAGATTGGATTCATGCCTGTTATGCCTCAGTTGATTGTAGAACTCGAGTTGTCAAGTTTCAGATTCCTAATGAGCCAGTCTTAGAGTGGAAAAGTAGTTCAGCAGTGTCTAAGGGTCGTTTCATTTCGTACCTTAAGGCAAGAAAGTTAGTTTCCAAGGGGTGTGTCTATCACTTAGTCCGAGTTAATGACTCAAGTGTTGATATACCTCCCATTCAATCAGTTCCAGTAGTAAAAGAGTTTCCATAAGTCTTTCCTGATGATCTACCCGGAGTCTCTCCTGAGAGAGAGATAGACTTCGATATAGATGTTCTTCCAGATACTCGTCCTATCTCTATTCCGCCATATAGAATGGCACCAACAGAGTTGAAAGAGCTTAAAGAGCAGTTAAAAGATCTCCTAGATAAGGGTTTTATTCGACCAAGTGTCTTACCCTGGGGCACTCCAGTCTTGTTTGTGAGAAAGAAAGATGGTTCCCTTAGGATGTGTATAGAATACCGCCAATTGAACAAGGTTACCATCAAGAACAAATATCCTCTCCCAAGGATTGATGATCTTTTCGATCAGCTTCAGGGTACTTCTTGTTTTTCGAAAATAGACCTCAGATCAGGTTACCAGCAGTTGAGAGTAAGGGAATGCAATATTCCAAAGATAACATTCAGAACCCGTTATGGTCACTATGAGTTTCGGTCATGTCCTTTGGTTTGACCAATGTGCCTGCAGCATTTATGGACCTTATGAATAGAGTATTCAAACCTTATTTAGATATGTTTGTTATCGTCTTCATTGATGACATACTAATCTATTCAAGGAATGAAGAAGATCATGCTAATCACCTCAGAATAGTTCTTCAGACTTTGAAAGATAGAGAATTGTATGCCAAGTTCTCTAAGTGTGAGTTTTGGCTTGAATTTGTGGCATTCTTAAGCCACATTGTGTCTGGAGAGGGAATTAAAGTTGATCCTCAGAAAATTGAGGCAATGCAGAATTGACCTAGACCCACATCTCCAATTGATATTAGGAGTTTCTTGGGTTTGGCTTGCTATTATAGAAGGTTTGTGGAGGGGTTCTTGTCTATCTCATCCCTTTTGACCAAGTTGACTCAGAAGACTATTAAGTTTCAATGGTCTAAAGCTTGTGAGAAAAGCTTTCAAAAATTGAAAAATAGGTTGACTACCGCCCCAGTTTTGACCTTATCGGAAGGTACTCAAGGTTTTGTGGGTTATTGTGATGCGTCTAGAGTTGGTTTGGGTTTTGTGTTAATGCAGAATGGCAAAGTCATAGCTTATGCCTCCAGATAGTTGAAAGTTCATGAGAAGAACTACCCAACCCATGACTTAGAATTGGCTTCTGTAGTATTTTCTTTGAAGATATGGCGTCATTATTTGTATGGTGTTCATGTTGATGTATTCATTGATCACAAGAGTCTTCAATATGTGTTCACTCTAAAAGAGCTTAATCTCAGAGAAAAGAGGTGGTTAGAATTACTCAAGGATCATGACATGAGTATTCTTACCACCCAAGTAAGGCTAATATTGTTGCTGATGCTTTGAGCAGGTTGTCTATGTGTAGTACCGCCCATGTTGAGGAAGAAAAGAGAGAGTTGGCGAAAGATGTGCATAGACTTGCACGCTTAGGAGTCCGTCTAATGGATTCCACAGAAAGAAGAGTAGTAATGATGAATGTGGCTGAATCTTCATTAGTGTCAGAAGTGAAGGAAAAGCAAGACCAAGATCCCATTTTGCTTGAGTTGAAGGCAATTTTTCATAAGAAAAAAGTATTAGCTTTTGAACAAGGGGGAGATGGTGTGTTAAGATATCAAGGAAGATTGTGTGTACCTATGGTGGATGGACTCCAAGAGAGGATCATGGAGGAAACTCATAGCTCTAGATATTCCATTCATTCCAGGCTCCTCAAAGATGTATCGTGACTTGAGAGAGGTGTATTGGTGGAATAGTATGAAGAAGGGCATTGCATATTTTGTTGCTAAGTGTCCAAATTGCCAACAAGTTAAAGTAGAGCACCAAAGGCCCGATGGGTTGGCTCAGAATATAGAACTTCTAGAATGGAAGTGGGAGATGATTAATATGAACTTCATCACAGGGTTACCAAGGTCTCATAGGCAACATGATTCTATTTGGGTGATTGTCGACAGAATGACAAAATCAGCCCACTTTTTGCCGGTAAAGACTACCCACTCAGCAGAAGATTATGCTAAGCTTTATATTCAAGAGGTCGTAAGACTTCATGGGGTTCCGATCTCCATTATTTCAGATAGGGGTGCACAATTTACTGCACAGTTTTGGAAGTCATTCCAGAAAGGCTTGGGTTCAAAGGTGAACTTAAGTACTGCTTTTCATCCTCAGATTGATGGGAAAGCAAAGCGCACCATTCAGACCTTAGAGGATATATTAAGGGCGTGCGTGATTGATTTCAAAGGCAACTGGGATGAACACCTACCTCTCATTGAGTTTTCTTACAACAATAGCTACCACTCTAGCATCCAAATTGCCCCTTATGAACATCTTTATGAGAGAAGATGTAGATCTCCTATTGGATGGTTTGAAGTTGGTGTAGCTGGGTTGATAGGACCAGATTTGGTTCATCAAGCTATGGAGAAGGTGAAAGTGATTCAAGAGAGGTTGAAAATGGCGCAGAGTCGTCAGAAATCCTACACTAATGTTAGGATAAGAGAGTTGGAGTTTGAAGTAGATGATTGAGTGTATTTAAAAGTTTCACCCATGAAAGGTGTTATGAGGTTTGGTAAGAAGGGGAAGCTTAGTCCCCAGTATATCGGACCTTACCGAATATCAAAGAGGATTGGCAAAGTAGCTTATGAGTTGGAGCTACCACAAGAGTTAGCCGTGGTTCATCTAAGGTTTCACATCTCCATGTTGAAGAAGTGCATGGGTGACCCTTCATTGATCATACCAACTAAAGATATTGGGATCAAGGACAACTTATCGTTCCAGTTCAGATTCTAGATCGCAAAGTTCGCAAGTTGAGGACTAAGAAAGTAGCATCAGTCAAAGTCCTTTGGAGGAACCAATTTGTTGAGGAAGCTACTTGGGAAGCTGAAGAGGATTTGAATAAAAGATATCCACATCTCTTTGAGTCCGGAGAAAATACATACCAACGTACTAATTCTCTTCGTAGTACTCTTTAAATTATGAGTGAGCATGTTATTTGTTTTCATTTGCTTGTTGGGTGTTTGAACTTGATGTTACACCCTGAGCCTAGTAAGAATAATCTCATTCGAGGATGAATGTTTCCAAGGGGGATATATTGTAACATCTCGCAATTTGAAATAACTAGGAAGAAACTAATAATTGGAAATAGTCATTTTTGGAAAGAATAAAAATCTGGAAATTTGTTCAAGTTAGGAAAGGTTGAGTTTTGGTCAACTTCAAATGGTCATAACTCCTATTTCAGGATGATTTAGGTATACTTCCAGACATGGTTGGAAAGATCATGGAATGATCTTTCCAACGCCGCCGAGTTTGCGCGATTCCGAGTTCGTATGAGTAAGTTATGCCTTTTGGAAGTTGGGCTATTGGATTAAGGAAAGTCTAATCCGGATTTTGGAAAGGTAATTTAGTCTTTTCCTTACCTAATTATTCTAATTCTTTTTTAGGAGTTTAATTGGGGTAAATTCAGATTTTAATCAGTTTTAGAAAAGTGAATTTCACGCTAGGGCTTGGAGAAAGGAGAAAAGAGGAGAAAGGAGAAGAGGAAGCAAGATTCGTCAAGATCGTCGAATTGAGCTTGTGGATTTCGTCGGGGGTGATCCCTACAAGGTATGTGAGATCACATAGCATTGACTTAGTTCACCCACGTGCCAATCATGATTCAATTCAGTGAAATATGTGTGATTTGAAAGTAAATCCTTTGAGTTCTTGATGAAATTCGTTTGAATTCTTGTGGGTTGTTTTGTTGAAATTTCTTGTGATTTGATTCATGTTTCTGGCTGTAATTTCAGTTTTAATCTATTATATATTGAGGGTATAAATGATCCTAAGTGTTTGGGGAAAGAACCATTGAAGTTTAGAGGGTTTAGAGTTGAAAAACAAAGAAGAAAAGTAGTCAAACACATGGGGAAGGGGGTGGGGCGTCGCGCCAGCCAGTGCGCCCCAAAACAGTCTATGAATGTGGGGCTCTTGGGCAATGTGCCAGTCAGAACTCCCCAACTTGTTCTCTGAATATTGTGGGCTGGCGCCCCGCGCCTCTCAGAGCGCTAAGGACACTTGTTCTTCCCATTCTTCCCCTATCTTTTCGTACTTGTTCCTTAGCAATGTACCTATGTTTTCTAGTTGATTCCAACACTCTAAGGTACATCTAAATATCATGAAATCATCCATAAACATGAGATCATGAACCTTGAATCCATAATCCAATTCAAGGAAAGTTAGGATCAAAGTCAAGAGAAGGTAAGAGTCAAGTTTAGAAGTTAAGAAGCAAGTCAAAACAAAGTTTTTAAAGTTTACAAAAGTCTTTAACAAACGTTTTAACTTTGTTTTAAGACTTAAGTTTCAAGTTAAGCAAAGAGTAAAGAGTTGAGTTCATTTCTCAAAAATCTATAAGGGAACTAAGTATTCCCCAAAGAGTTTATAAATGTTTTCACATTTGAGCAAGAAAAGGGAACATCGATTCCAAGAGAGCTTTTAAGCTAAGTTTTGAGTAATTATCCACTATGTTAAGCATTCTATATGACGAAAAAGTATAGGACAATTCTGGCAGCGTGGGAAAGACGTTGTATCACCACTTATGCTCATAGTGGTGGTTGTTGGTTAGATAATCTCCCACAGAAACTATATTACCTTATTATATGAGTAAAGTTGAGTTTGTTATTGCTTTTTCTTTAACAAACTAAGTTGATTTTACTGTTTTACAAAGCTTTTCATAAATTGCACGTGTTTCATTGCTTTATTTTGAGTTAAGTATTCATGAGTTGAGAAGAGCCAAGGTAAGTGTTTCTTTTAGAATCTTTTCAAGCCTTTGTATTGTTTAGAATTCCAACTCGCATACTCATACATTCAATGTACTGATCCTAGTTGGCCTGAATCGTCTTATGATGCAGACACAAGTAACCAGTATCAACATCCAGCGCCTCATTGATCAGGTTCAGCACTCAGAGTCAGGTGGTGAGGCTCCTTGCATTCCGAAGGATTCTTTTATCATTTGCTTTCTAGTTTTCAGTTGTTAGGATGATCAAGGGTCCTGTCCCGACATCCCTCTTTGTTTTAGAGGCTTCGTAGATAGATAATATTAGTTCTTTAGTCTTATTCATTTTAGTTGTATACGTTTAAGACTTGAGTTGCCATTTTTGGCTAAGTTATTATATTTTAAGTTATTGCATGAGCTATATCTCTTGTGTTTAAGTTTTCCGTTGAGTAAGTAAGCCAGGCCAAGGGTTCGCTTGGGGCCATTCTCGAGTACCGGCCATGTCCAGGGTGTAGGCTTGGGGCGTGACAATAATTTTGTGACGAAGTACACCGTAGCTCCACCCTGATAATCACCTCACTATGGACAATGCTTATAATGCATAATGAAAAATGAGGAAATTTTAAATTTAAAAGAAAATGATAAAAGTATCAAAAATAATATATATATGAGAAACATAGACAAGGTGATGTGACACCTTTCTATGATCTCCATTCATATTTATTTATTTATTCTCCTTTTTTGACCATTTTTTAATTTAATTATTTATTTTATTTTTAATATCTCATAAAGTCTTTATATTCAATTACTCAACTTTTTACCTTCCACCATATAATATCTCTTCTTTATTAGATATAATGTGCATATATTTATAACTGTCATAATTTTTAACTTTTCATATTCATAACCTTTAAATATTAAATATGAAAGTTAAGATAGCTGATGGTATTCTTCCATTATTTTCTATATAGATTCATATTTTTTTCTTTATGAGAATCTATCCAAAGTTAACCTGCATTTTCCCTATAGTATTGTATTCATGTTTTTGTTTGTCTTGCAAAAGAAGAAGAATTTTTTTCAATAGTGATAGAGTTGTGAAGTAGATATCGACAAGAGCTTAGATAATTATGTATTGATTTCATTTTTCCTTCTATTTTTAATGATTAAATTCATAATGATATGTGTATTGTACTATTTTTTTCCTTCCTATTTTTCTCTATTTTTTTCTTATGTATCTCTATGATGCCTCTTAAGTTTAATTTTTAGACGAAGAAAGTTTTTGAATAGTGATAGACTTGTGTAGTGGATATTAACAAGAGTGATGCCTCTTTACTTTTGTTTGATTTGAAAAACAAATAGAAGAAGAAGAAAACTCTTGAATATTGATAGGCTTGTGAAGTGGATATGGACAAGATCTTAGACAATTATGTATTGATTTTTTCCCTTCTATTTTTAATGATTAGAGTCATAATGATATGTGTAGTGTATTATTTTTCTTTCATTCATTCTTTTTTGTGTATCTTTATAATGCCTCTTAAGTTTAATTTTTATACGAACTTCTGATTGTTGTAAGTCTATAATTTCTTTAGTTCAAATTACTATTTTAAAATGCTAGAGTAGATCATAAAGAGATACCACTTCCTCACTAATTTATCTTAATTATGATTGAAACTAGTAAACTAAGCCGTGCTTCGCACGGTCATAAATAATTTCATTAAAATTTACTTTAAATAGTAGCAAATATATTTTAAAAATATTTTATTAGTAGGTAGAATTTCAAAAAGAAATAATAAACGTAATTTCCAATTTTTTTAAAAAAGTATTGTCTATCATATAAAATAAATATAAATTTTTTTAAATAAATAACTATAGGAACAAATGAATGTCCAATTGAGCTAGTAATAAATAAAAAAATTCAGAAGAATGAGGAAAGTTGAGAATATTGTGCTTTAAAAATAAGGTGATAAAAAAGGCGAGGGCAATACAAAAACAATAATAATAATATGTAGTGTTATTTGTTGGCTAACCAAGAATATCGTGACATGTTTTTTTTAAAAAGGTAACATTTTATTCGCGTCTCGTCATTAAAAATTTGAAATGTTGTGACAAAATATTTGGAGTCAAATATTAGATATTTCAAATAAAATATTTATCTTATAAAATAAAGGTAAGATCTTCATATGCTCTATCTTTTTTTATATTTTAGTCAAAATGTGAAGTTATTATCAAAGAGAGGTGTTCAGTCAAATATATATATATTATTGGGTTTTAGCAAGGTGTGAATGAGAAATAAGAAGAGAATGGAAAATGTGGGGGAACCAATTTGGAGGGAAAATGAAAAGTCATTTCAAATGGAAAGTCTTTGAAGATGAAAAGTCATTTCTCCCATATCGGTAGAAGAAAGAAAAATTGTTGTCCTTATATTAGGAAACACTTCCTTTAGTTAAAGGTTTAAGAAGAAGGTGCCCCCTCGCCCCGTCGTCGCTCGCTCGGCCTCGGCTTCGAATTTGGATTTAGATTTGTTTAATCAATCTCATTAATTAATTGATTTCCTCATTTCCTTTCTCTTACAAATCAGAATGTTAGTTAATTAACATAATTAATTTTGCGTAACAGAATTATTTGAAATTCGCGCGTAACAGTAAAGTCGTTCTGAAGGGACCTGTTCCTTCCGAAGAGACATTATTTTTCCCAAAAGATACAACATTCTGAAAAGACATGTCTGAACAGATGCGTTCATACCATTGTTCGAATATACGCGTTCCTTGTTGCAAGTGACAATAAATAGAGAGTCCTTTTTCATTTTTTAACACTAAATTTTTTTCTCTCTGCATACATTTTCTTACAAAATCTAAATTGTCGATCCACTGAGTCTGTGTGTGCTCTCGTTGTTGTTCTTGCGTTCGCTGAAATTATTGAAGTTTGAGGTACCGCTACTTCTCTAATAGGTTAATCCGTTTTATCTTGGGAGGAATTAATCTGCAACCTCGGGTACTTGAGGGGATTAAATTTCTTAAGGAACACAGTGGGTTCTGTGGACTCGAATTATTTATTTTCTGTCTGTTTCAATTTTCCTAACCTTAATACAGGAGATAACAAGCTTAAGAAATTTAATTGGTTTCTATATTTGTGGTTTCTAGAGATTATAACCTTTCTGATTTTCTACTCTATTTGAATTTTTAAAATTCATTCGATTAACGATTAGAAGAACATAAAACTTCATCTTTAAATTAGAAACATGCTGTGTAAGGATTTATTCTTTATTGTTAGTATTTCACATACTAAAATTGTCTGCCATTTGTGACAGAAAAATGGCAAATTCAAGTCAAGTAAATGTTGGAACAATGAGTGCTGCAACAACATCGGTTACACATAATCGTTCAACTGCTGCCCTTGCACCGGCTGAGAAACCTACAAAGTTTTCTGGAGTCGACTTCAAGTTCTTCTATCTGACTACATTTAGTCTGCAGAGGTTCATTAGTGAGAATGTTTTCATTTTGTTGGATGAAACTCCGGACGAAGAACGATTCTTGGTAACAGAAGCATGGAAGCATTCAAATTTTTTTGTGTAAAAACTATATTTTGAGTGGCCTGCAAGATGATCTGTACAATGTGTACAGTAGTGTCAAGACCTCAAAAAAACTCTCGGATGCTTTAGAAAAGAAGTACAAAACAGAGAATGCCGGAATGAAAAAGTTCATTGTGGCAAAATTGTTGGACTATAAGATGATAGACAGTAAGACCATCGTCACCCAAGTTCAAGAATTGCAGGTCATAACTCAAGTTTATTTAATGCCTATGCTGGACATTTTAAGTTTGTTCTTAATACTCACATAATCTTTGATGTAGGATTGATTGTGAATGAGGTTTTTCAAGTAGCGGCCATTATTGAGAAGTTACCTCCGCTGTGGAAAGACTTCAAAAACTACTTGAAAAATAAACGCAAGGAGATAATTGTTGAAGATCATGGTAAGGCAGAGAATCGAAAAAGATAACAAGGCCGCATAAAAGAGAACATGTGGTAATTCAGCGATATCTGGAGTAAGTATTGTTGAAAAAGATCCCACAAAATCAAAGAAAAGAAAGAAAGCATCTGGAGCAAAGAGCAATCCTCCTAAGAAGAAATTCAATGGAAACTGCTTCAATTGTGGCAAACGTGGTCATAGGGCTACTGAATGTCGGGGTCCTACGAAGGAAAGAAGAAGGATCAAGCAAAATTTGGCTGAATCCAAAGAAGAGATGGATAATATCTGTGCAATGCTTTCAGAATGCAACTTGGTTGGAAATCCAAGAGAAAGGTGGATAGATTATGGTGCCTCATGCCATGTTTGTGCCAAAAAATAATTATTTCCATCATATACTCCAGCACCTACAAACGAGAAGTTGTTTATGGCAAACTCCGTTGTTCCGGAATTGCGAAAGAACTTAGTTTCTATACCAGTTCTGACTAAGAACAAATTTAAATGCGTATTTGTTTCTGATAAAGCTGTAGTGAGTAAGAATGAGATGTATGTAGGAAAAGGTTACCTCACTGAGGGACTCTTTAAACTCAATGTAAATGCAGTTGATATGAATAAAGATTCTACTTCTTCTTACTTGCTTGAGTCAAAATGTTTATGTCATGAACGTTTGGGACACATCAATAACAAAAACTTGCGAAAATTGATTAACTTAAATGTTTTTCCTAAATTTGAGTGCAATAAATCAAAATGTCAAGTTTGCGTTGAATCTAAGTATGCTAAGCATCCTTATAAATCTGTTGAAAGAAATTCATACCCCTTAAAACTGATTCACACTGACATTTGTGACATGAAGTCAATACCATCACGTGGTGGAAAAAAGTATTTCATAACTTTTATTGACGATTGCACTAGATACTGCTATGTCTATTTGTTAAATGGTAAGGATGAAGTAACAGATGCATTCAGGCAATATAAAACTGAAGTTGAAAATTAGTTGGATAAAAAGATCAAAATGATCAGAAGTGATAGAGGTGGATAATATGAATCTCCATTTGCAGAAATATGTTTGGAAAATGGAATCATCCATCAAACTACTGCTCCTTACTCTCTTCAATCTAATGGAATTGCGGAAAGGAAAAACCAAACTTTAAAGGAAATGATGAATGCTCTACTTATAAGTTCAGGTTTACCACAAAACTTGTGGGGGGAAGCTATCTTTACAGAAAATAGAATACTCAATAGAGTGCCTCACAGCAAGACACATGTTATATGAGAAATGAAAAGGTAGAAAATCCAACTTGAAATATTTCAAAGTGTGGGGGTGTCTAACCAAAGTACAGGTTCCTATACCTAAAAGGTGAAAATATGACCTAAGACCGTGGATTGTGTATTCATTGGATATACCACAAATAGTAAGGCATGTCGATTTTTGGTTCATAAGTCTGAACATTCGGATATTCATGACAATACGGTAATGGAATCAGATAATGTTGAATTCTTTGAACATATCTATCCGTATAAAACTAGACTTGAGTCATCTAGTGGGGGGTCTAAACGACCTCTAGAAGAACCAAAAGAGAATGTACCTAATGAAGAGAGTCCAAGGCGCAGTAAACGTCAAAGGACAACTACTTCATTTGGATCTAACTTTGTAACATTCCTTCTTGAAAATGAGCCTCAAACATTCAAGGAAGCTATGTTATCTAGCGACTCAACCTCTTAGAAGGAGGCGGTCAATAATGAAATTGAATCAATCTTAAGCAATCATACTTGGGAGTTGGTTGATCTTCCTCTAGGAAATAAACCCTTGGGTTCGAAGTGGATTTTCAAAAGGAAGATGAAAGATGATGGAACTATTGACAATATAAAGCAAGACTTGTTGTCAAAGGCTTTAGACAGAAAGAATGTCTTGATTATTTTGACACATACTCACCAGTGACTAGGATTACATCAATTCGGATGTTAATTTCCCTAACTGCAGTATACGATCTTGAAATCCATCAAATGGATGTGAAAACCGCCCTCTTAAATGGAGAGCTGGAGGAAGAGATTTACATGGAACAGCCTGAGGGCTTCGTAGTTCCTGGTAAAGAAAAGAAATTATGCAAACTTGTTAAGTCATTTTATGGACTAAAACAAGCACCGAAACAATGGCATGCAAGTTTGATCAAACCATGTTGTCAAATGGATTTAAGATCAATGAATGTGATAAATGTGTCTACATTAAAGACGCTCCAAATCAGGAGGTCATTGTATGCCTATATGTGGATGACATGCTAATAATGAGCAAGGACATTGCTAATGTAAAAGCTACTAAGCGTATGCTCGCTAGTAAGTTTGATATGAAAGATCTAGGAGTTGCCGAATTAATATTGGGAATTAAGATTCATAAAACTCCTAACGGTCTAGCATTGTCTCAATCTCATTATATTCGAAAGGTACTTGAAAAGTTCAAGTACTTGAATTTCAAAAGGGAAAAAACCCCAATTGATATGAACCTTAATCTTGCTAAGAATAAAGGTGAAAGTCAATCCCAATTGGATTATGCCAGAGTATTGGGAAGTTTGATGTATGTCATGAACTGTACACGACCAGACATAGCCTGCACTATAAGTAAATTGAGTCGATACACAAGTAATCCGAATCAAAATCATTGGATGGAAATAAAGATAGTTTTAGGGTACTTAGTGACACTCAAGACTATGCTTTGCATTACAACAAATATCCAGCAGTTATTAAAGGATATAGTGATGCAAATTGGATTACTGGGTCAATTGAAACAAAATCCACGAGTGGATATGTTTTCACTATTAGTGGAGTAGCAATATCTTGTAAATCATCCAAACAAACATGTATAGCTCGCTCTATAATGGAGTTTGAATTCATCGCCTTAGACAAGGCAGGTGAAGAAGCTGAATGGCTCCGGAATTTCTTAGAAGATATTTCGTTTTGGCCTAAACCAATGGCCCCTATATAGATATACTGCGATAGTCAAGCTGCAATAGGAAGGGCTGGAAGCGTTATGTATAACAGGAAGTCTCGTCACATACGACGGAGACACAACTCTGTTAGAGAACTACTCTCTAGTGGAATTTATCACAATTGACTATGTAAAGTCAAAGGATAATGTGTCGGATCCACTTACAAAAGGCCTAACTAGAGAGGGAGTTGAGAGATCATCAACGAGAATGGGACTATGACCGAGAACAAGTCATCGTGGCGGTAACTCTACCTAGAAGACTGTAGATCCCAAGATCTAGGTTCAAGGAGATTAAATAAAGTCATAGATGATGGTTCAACATTGTCAAAAATTAATTTATGACCCATTCTCATGATGAGACAATGTTAAGTAACTAGGATAAGGGCATAAGGACTTTTTAATGGTTTCTAAGCTTGATATAGGGTATATCAAATAGTGTATCTACGGGATAACATATTTAGAAACCACCTATGTAAGTGTGAAGTGTAAGCCGCTTCAAGGAGAATCTGGTAAGGCCAGTTCTCTAAGCACTTATTAATTAAGACGTGTTCATGGCTGAAACGAACAAAACAGTGAGAACCGAAAACAATTCAAGGGTTGATTGTGTGACTTATGTTGTCTAGGTATACAACAAAGCTCGACGATTCAAAAATACCAAATCTACTGATTGATCGAGTGTATCCGATATATGTTCACTACGGAAAGTTTAAAGGGAAACCTACTTATCCAGATGCGATTAGCCTTTACTTACGAGACACATAAGTTTTTTATGCTATGTTTTAACAATAGCCATTCCCCATTCATATGGGGGATTGTTGAGTTTTAGCAAAGTGTGAATGGGAAATAAGAAGAGAAATTGGAAAATGTAGGGGAACCAATTTGAAGGAAAAATGAAAAGTCATTTCTAATGGAAAGCCTTTGAAGATGAAAAGTTATTTCTCCCATATTGGTAGAAGAAAGGAAAATTGTTGTCATTATATTAGGAAACACTTCCTTTAGTTCTTAAAGGATTAAGAAGAAGGTGCCCCTCGCGCCGTCGTCGTCGCTCGGCCTTGGCTTCGGCTTCAGATTTGGATTTGGCAAATGATTGATTGATAATATTTTTGGACAAAATTTGTTTCCTGATTTCCTTTCTCTTATAAATTAATTTAGAATGTTAGTTAATTAACATAATTAATTTCGTGTAAAACAATTATTTGAAATTCACGCGTAAGGGTAAAGTCGTTCTGAAGGGATCTGTTCCTTTTGAAAAGACGTTATTTTCCCCAAAAGATACAACGTTCTGAAAAGACATGTCTGAATAGATGTGTTTATTTCATTGTCCGAACAGACGCGGTCCTTGCTGCAAGTGGCTATAAATAGAGAGTCTTTTTTTCATTTTTTAACACTAATTTTTTTTCTCTCTACATACATTTTCTTACAAAATCTAAATTGTCGATCGACTGAGTCTGTGTGTGCTCTCGTTGCTGTTCTTGCGTTCGCTGAAATTATTTAAGTTTGAGGTACCGCTACTTCTCTAATAGGTTAATCCGTTTTATCTTGAGAGGAATTAATCTGCAACCTCAGGTAGTTGAGGGGATTAAATTTCTTAAGGAAACACAGTGGGTTCTGTGGACTCGAATTATTTATTTTCTGTCTGTTTCATCTTTTTTTCTGTTTCTGTTTTCCTAACCTTAATACAAGAGATA
>JAJOOR010037567.1:0-10429 GCA_036250505.1 Solanum acaule | reverse complement strand
AAAACAAGCAATTTATACCCACATGATTTATGGAATATTAGACCAAGAATAGGGATGGCAATGTGCAAGGCCCCAAAATTCTTTAATATTCATTTGGACTAACTACAACCCTAATGAATGGATTAAGGTGATAGCAAATGCCACAAGATGAAGATGGCATGCTAGGAATCATGAAAATTTGTGTCTTGAAGATGGAGAGGAGCTAGCTAAGTTCATGTTGTTGTCTGACTCTAAGGACATAATTTAGAGTCTTATGCCAAGTTCATGTCTCAGCATGGAAAGTCCAGAACCTCATGCCAAGGTCATGCTCCAACATGACAAACTTTATAACCCTGTGTTAAGTTCATGCCATGAAAATGACCCCCATACCTATATATATACAAGTGCAAAAACAGAATTTTTTACCCTTAACAAGAGCAAGAAGGCTATGGCTTGATTTTGTGGAGTTTTTATCAAGTGTAATAATCCATCACACAAAGTAAGATCCTACCGTGTTATACATTAAATCATTACTCCTAGTCGCAAGTAATAACAAGAATTCATCTTGAAATCATTAGATTCTCATCAAGTATTACGTTGATGTATGCGCAGGTTGAGTTTTGTGGACAAGCAGGCTACGGGCTAGATCATCCCCTCACTCTAGTAGTTGTTTGGTGAGCTCTGCTTTTGGTTTGTGAAATCTCACTAGTTTCAGTCAAACATTTAACTATTCTTTTATTTGTTTTGAGGAATGCTCGGGAATCCTTGCCCTATGTTATCCGTCCGTTATTCTGTAGTCTTCATAGATATATACATGGTAAAGTTGAGTATTTGAGTTTTCAATTTCACTTTTTGTTTATAATTTCGCAGCTTTGAGATATTTATAGAAGTATTAACTGGTTTTAGAAATATCATTTGAATGAAATTTCAGACAATAAGTACAGTGACTTTTGAATAAATGTTGGTTTGCATGATATACTAGATCTAGAATAGAATAGGATGGTAAATAAGGTTCGTTCGGTTAAGTTGAGGTACCAATTGCCGATCATGATTCTACCTGAAATCGAGGTGTGACAATCATACAGAAAAAAGTTGCCTTGAAAGATTTCACTATCAAAGATACAAAAAATTGCTGATGAGATCCAATGACACACCTGCAGCTGAAGACAAAGTCTTTATCCCGTAATGAGTGTTAGTTTTTGCTGACACTGCAAGATTACTGCACATTACCCCAGTTCCAGCTACATGCGTATTTGAGCTGTATAGGCATGCAAATATGCACATGGGAATAATTCACACTAAAATTAGGTGCAATGGTGTGGATTGGGAAAGAAGGAGCATGTATAGAACTTTAACGAGGGAAAGAGAAGTAGAGGAAAATGCAAACATATCCTGAATTTTAGAAGGTAATATAAATCATATTGGAACTATAGTGAAATAAGAAAAATGGAAGACCTTGATGGAATAGGGACAGAACTGACGTAGCATAATGTAAGGCATTTTTATAACACATATTATAGACCTGAGCAAATCATTCCTCCGGCAAATTGAGCTGTTTGTTCACAAACTTGACATTTCTAATCAATATTGTTTCCTACCAAAACCTATAAATTTCAACCTTTTGTTTACTAAATACAGTACACGTTTCTCCTTCAATAGAATAAAGTTTACAATCAAACTTGAATCAGGCAATGAGATAGTGATAAACATAGAATACTAATAAAAAATGTGGCTAAAGCAATGCAATTTTTGTTAATTTTAATTTTGACAAATTATGAAACCTAGCGAAATCAGGAGTGAATAAATAAAGAGAGGGGCCGTGATGGTAGAGATCCGTAATACAAATTGATTACCCATACACAATTTATAAAGCTTGGGATAAATAGAGTAAGAACCCCATATACATATACATAATGAGATTGAGAGTGAAGAAACCTAAATAAAGATTTGAAGCAAAATGAATTAGAGTAAGTACCTTCCATGGTTTCTGTACAAGGTTTGGGAGAGTGATGTAAATGATATCTGAAGAAATTGAAAAGAATGTCAATAACATAAGTTGAAGAGCGGAGAGGAGAAAAAGAGAGAGAGTTATTCAAGTGTTGGAGAGATTTGCCAGACGAGCTTGAAGCGTTCGAATCATCGATGATTCCTGCTGCACAAGCGAGCTGTTTTTAATGACTTGAGAAAATTGAACAAAATGTATCATATAAGTATAAAGTACTTACCAACAAAAGGTAAAATTCACTTAAAAAAATTTATTAAGTTAAATTAGGTCCAAATTAATATTATCAAAAAAATTTAATCTTTTTGAAAATACAAATACACCCTATCTTATCTCATTTAAATTCAATCATAACCATTTTTTTAAAAAAATGTCTCTTCCAAACACTTTCTTGAAAAAAAGACCAACTCCTCTTCTTGGAAAAAAGACCAGATTTTCGTTGCCACCGTCACTCTGTCGGAAAACTCAACGTCGTCGCTAGCAGTCACTTTCCAACTAGGTAAGTCGTTATTTTTTTGGAAAATTTTAGAATTTGTAAATAAAGAATAGTGTCAAAAAATCAAATTTTGAATTTCTTTTTTGGGTTAATGAACACGAACTCATTCTATTGTTGAGAAAATTGAATAATGAATTTGTTTATTTTCTTATTTATAAAAGAAAATCAAGAAATCCAAAAAAACCCTAAATTTTGGGAAATCCTAAGAATATGTGATATGTGTTGTTTTTTAGTGAAAACTCATTTTTTTGGTTGTTTTTGTTCTTTTTACGAGCATTTTGTTGGTTCAAGTAGTGTGAAACATATTTTTTTATTGAAAATTCACGGTAGACATATTTGTTGAAAATTAGTAGTGTCATTTGTTATAACATATGACTCATATGTTGGTAGAAATATAGTTAGTTCAATTTTCCAACATATAACTCATTTGTTGAAAAAGTTTCATCTATTGACGGAAATTTCAACATAGTGATCATCTGTTGCAACAGGTCACTCATGTGTTAAAGCAACAAAATGGTCATTTGTTGTAACAAGTGATCCATGTATTGCTACAAATGGTCATAAGTTGCAACAAGTCACTCATGTATTGCAAACGAAGTTTCATCTTGTTAACAGATGGATCATATGTTGCAATAGATGATCTATCTTTTGGAAAAAAACAATTTTTTTTGCATTTTAAACTTTTAAAACAATAGAGCTCAATCTTTTGTTGCTTCTTCTTCTAACAACAAATTCTTTTATTGTGAGGTGAAGGATGTCAGCATAAACATGATTATTTTCTTAATTGTGTTAAGGAATTGACAAATACTATTAAGGAATTGACATTTAATATTCATGTACTTCCATCAAAGAAGATTGCACAGTCTTTATAATTTAGGAGGTTGAAAAAATCAATTTACAAATCACTATATAATATATTAAAAAAAAGAAAATATCGGTCATGCTGCTCCATTATCTGTTCGATCTTTGATAGATTTTAGTTCAACCTCAAAAGGGAATGAGAAAGTCACTTTTGATATGCAACAACAATATTCATTTGAAGGTTATAATATTTTTGACGAGGGTCCAACTTAACTAATGACATCACTCTCACAATGAATACATGAGGGTCACACAAGCAAGATGTACAAAATAAGTCAGTCAACTATTATTAATGTTCTTAATGTCCACTAAATAATTATATTTAATGTTTACAGAAAACACAAGGATGGGCACTTCTATGGAACTTAACAAGACTTTTTTGAATGATAATATTTTTTTAAGAATGTAATGGATTTGAGTTGTTGAACTAGTATGTAGAAGTTTGGAGCCTCGATGTGGGTTAAATTGTCATATTTCTAATTAATGAAAATATTTTATATTTATTAGTTGTTTATGTCTACTGTTGAATTCTTTTTCATGAAATTTTTGTCTATAATATTCCAACATAACTGTAACTTGTTGCAATATATGTCAATTCTATTGAAAATTATTACACAAAAGTGTACATCTATTGGAATAGAAGTGCATCAACTCTCGATCTTCTTCTCGTGTTGATCTATTTGGAAGTGATACAAATACGGTTTTACATGTCTTATATAATCAAACACACTTACAACTTGTTAAAGTCATAACTATTTTGAAAATATAAAGTAAAAAAGGAGAATAAGAACCAACCTTAAGATGTAGAGTAGAAAAACTATGGCAAGTTTGGTTGCACACAACTACATCTTTCATCCTTCACATTCTTATTAATGCTTAAAAATAGAAAAAAGACCACAACAATCAATACAATTAGCTTCAAGTTACAACATTTGTTCTTATTCTCCTCCTTCATCACCCATTTGTTAGTTTCACCACGACTTTCATGTCAATGCTTCTTCCAACTCCTTAATTCTCTTCACCAATCACGAAATAACAAACTTAAATCGTATATCAACATCTTCACGATCCCTCGATCTAAAAATGTTGCATGCATTCTCCTAAAATACAACATAAACAAATTAAATAAAAATAAACAGAAACAATAGATCTCAAGAAACAATTTATGTAGAGAACATACACAATAGTATGGACAAGATCAAAATCTTCGAGATGGATTGTCCTCCGACCACGAAGTTTGCATCCAAAGTAAGTCTACATGTTTGCATCAAATTTTCACACACAACATTACATCATTCTCATTATTACAAATACGATTCAATATTACATTTGACATTATAAGAATATATTCTCTCAAAATCCAATCACAAAAGATATTTTGATTTCACAAATTTGAAAGAAATTAAGAAGAAATTAAACTTGAGCGACTTCAAATTAAGAAGAAATTAAATCGAATTCTTACCCTTTTTATCTTATTTCAGTAGAGAGTACTGAGTTTCATGAAAAAATCTTTCCTAACGGCTCTATTGAAAATTTGGGGAATATGGTATATGTAATGATCAAATTGATTAATAGAGAAAGAAGATGACAAGTGACACATTTTAATTAGTTTGATTAACCAACTTGATAAATTCAAGCGTCTCAGTTGCGTGTTCCCAAAAATTGTGAGAATTACAATTTTGTTAGAACATATGTCTATTCTATGTGGTAATTTCCAATAAAATATACATATGTTGCAACATATGTCAATTTGATAGACTGATATATTGACTAATTTGATTAAAATTGTTACATTTAAGCTTATTTTAGTAATAAAATATAATAACACAATATAGAATAATTAATTATTATCTTATCACAATTATATTAAATTACATAGTGATTAGATGATTAACTAATGGTATCATCCTGAATGGAATGATGAATTGGTCATTTTGATTAAAAAAAAATGTTACATTTGACCTTAATTTAGTAATAACCAATGTTATAACACTATATATATATTGATTAATTATTATCTTATATCACAATAATATTGAATTACATTGAAACTTGACATGTAAAGTTATACTTATGTTGCAACAGATATCAATTATGTTGGAAATTATCACACTTGAATGTGCACATCTATTCCAACAGAATTGCAATCTGTTGCAACATATGTCAATTCGATTGGAACAAATGCACACTTTTGTGTGGTAATTTCCAACAAAATTGACATCTGTTGCAACATATGTCAATTTGACGAATTGATGATTGACTAATTTGATGAAAATCGTTATATTTAACCTTATTTTAGTAATAAATAATATTATAAAACTATATATAATGATTAATTATTGTCTTATATCATAATCATATAGAATTACATAGTGATTAAATTATCAACTAATGGTATTATCCTAAATAGATTGTTAAATTGACAAATTTGATGAAAATTATTATGTTTAACCTTATTTTAGTAATAAACAATGTTATAACACTTTATACAATGATTAGTTTTTTTTTTATCACAATCATATTGAATTACACAGCGATTAGATAATCAAATAAATGATATTACCTGAATAGATTGATGAATTGACAAATTTGATAAAAATGATTACATTTGACCTTAATTTAGAAATATACAATGTTATAACATATATATTGATTTATTATTGTCTTATATCACAATCCTATTGAATTACAATGAAAATCGACCTATAAGGTTACACTTCTATTGCAACCAATGTCAATTCTGTTGAAAATTACCATAAAATTGTGCATTTGTTCCAACAAAATTGTCATATAATGCAACAGATTGCAATTTTGTTGGAACAAATGTCAATTTTCTATGGTAAATGTCCAATAATATTGACATATGATGCAACATATGTCAATTTGATGGATTGATGATTGACTAATTTCATGGTAATTATTACATTTAACATTATTTTAGAAATAAACAATGGTATAACACTATAATAATTATTTATTGTCTTATATCACAATCATATTGAATTACATAGTGAGTATATGATCAACTAATGGGTGTTATCCTGAATGGATTGGTGAATTGAATAATTTATTAAAAGTTGTTATATTTGACCTTAATCTTGTCACGACCCAGGGATACCCCCTAGATGTAACATGGCGTACAAGACCCCGAGAAGTCTCATACAAGCGACTTAGCTTTCATAGTCAAGATAGTAGAAAATCGGCGAGATTTAAAACATTTTCAATATAACCAAAGTTTTTAATTGCAAAACAGAAGTCTACAACACTTGTCTCAAAAACCATCTAATACAATAGAATCTTGGGACGTAGCCCGTACATCAATGTTCAAAACTCAAATGAAAAGAACTAAGGAAAGTAGTGGTCAAATCATCGGATGAATGAGGACTCACCAATCTTCAACTCTTCTTCTACTATGGATCCTAGCCAAACGGGGATGAGAATCGGGAACGAAAGACCCTACATTTGGATAAGAAATGTAGGCAGAGTATGTGTTAGTACAAGAATGTACTAAATATGATAACTTGCATAAGCATAACATAAGAGTTAGACAACATAAGTCATAAAGTATAATCAATGCACATAATAGATCATCACAACATGTAAGGAGTACTTCTTGAAGTATCCTCAGTTCATACTTAGTCAAGACATGGGTAACCGCCACTATCTTACTCATCATGGAAGGCAAACTCAAGCAATAATCCAAGCTCATCACCTATCATAACATATCCTAGCTTGTTTTTTAAGGACATGGGGAATCGCCTCTTGCCTTAATATAAAGGATCATGGGTAATCGCCTCTTATCCTTATTACCTTGGGATCAAGGGTAGTCGCCTCTTGTCCAACTTACTATGGGATCATGGGTAGTCACCTTTTTTCCTTACATCATGTGACGTGGGTATTCACCTCTTGTCTTTCTATCATATGACATGGGTAGTCACCTCTTGTCTTTTACTTAGGATCATGGGTATTCGCCTCTAGTCCGACTCTAAGGAATATGGGTAATCGCCTCTTATTCTTTTCATTAGAGGTCATGGGTAATTGCCTCTAGCCTCATCATTTTCATAGTTCCTAAGCTTAGATTCATTTTAGGTGAGAAATCATTTCAACCTAGAATCCTTCAATGTGAGAAAACCTTTCACATTCATACATACGAAAATCATGTAGCAAAATCCTTTCCACAAAAATCACATCAATAATCAACCATTAATTACATATGCTTCACTCTCAAAGCAATTCTTACCATAAATCATCACATATGCTTCAATCTTAAAGCAATTCATATTGTATCTTATTTATCCTATAAGAACACACATAAATCCATAAATTCTCCTTTCATAGAATAAAACCCATTTTAATTAATTCATCTTAGAAACATGAGTTAAGCATGGGTACATGGAGTTTCATCATAAAAGCATATAATCCTCTCAATTCATGCATAATCAATCATAAATCAATCAATAGAATCATCTTTCATAAAGACCCACAACTTAGAAGAAACCCAAACTCAAATTGGGGAATTTCTACTTTCAATTAGAGAACTTGGGGGCTCCATGGATGCAAGGATTCCATGGATGAAAAGCTAGCATACCTTGCTATCAAAGCCCAAAAACAATTGTAGACTTGACCTTGAGCCCTACGTTCAACCCTTCTTCTTCTTATTCTTCTTCTTCAAGTTTCTAGAGAAAGAAATATTTTGGAGAGGAAGAACCCAATTTCTTTTGGTGAATCTAAGAGAATGATTTGAATGGATTGAATTTGGGGTTAAAATCACTTATATATGGGTCCTAGGCATGGGTAAAACGACATAGTATTGTTTTAAATAAATCTGGAAAAGACCCAACTTCCCCTTAACTTACAGCTAACGCAACCCCCACACGGCAGGCTTCACGAGCCGTCCAAGGGTCCATGAGTCGTCTAGGCTGTCGTGGCCCTTGGAACAATGGCTTGCAAATCTTCCCCAAAAACCCACGCACCCCACGACCACTTCCACGAGCCATCAAGTGGCTCGTGTGGAGGGTCAACTCTTATGGTATCTACTTCCTCCCCTCCACGGCCATCACCATGGCCCGTTGGGCTCTTCACGAGCTGTTTGGGTGCTCATGGGAGGGGAGCCCTCTTTGGCTCAACATTGTGAGCCACCACGGGCAACACCATGCCTCATGGTGCCCTTCATGGCCCGTCTGGGCCTTCGTGAAGGGTGCCCAAGCTCAAATCCTTGGCTTGAGACTTTTCACTTAGTCCCTTCCTTAGCCTACTAGATTCCGAGGTGTTACATTATCTCCCCCTTGGGAACATTCATCCTCGAGTAGAATTTTAATCATCTTATGAAAGAAAAGACTTAAAACTAGCGGCCAATCATGCAAGTAATTATATAAATGTACATATCCGAGGAGGAAATATCAACTCCAAGCTAAAACATACTTTTATTATCATATCATGAAATCCATATGCAACTCATACTCAAATGAATATCTTCGAGGAAAACTCAATCACATTAACTCATTTTCTTTCAAAATTCAAGTTTTCATGAACATGCATAAAATGAGGAATCATGGGAATATCTAAGACACATGACACCAAAAGAGTAAACCATGAGGAACTCAATACCTCAAGCTAGAATAGGTGTAGAAGGAAAAAGATGAGGATATCGGGACATCATATCGGCCTCGGCCTTCCAAGTAGCACCCTTAACTAAATGATTCCTCCACAACACTTTCACGGAGGCAACTACTTTGTTTCTCAACTTCTTAACTTGCCGGTCTAAAATCTCAACCGGAACTTTTTCATAAGAAAGTGTCACGCCCCAAAGCTACCCCCAGGACGTAAACACGGGACCTAGGATCACGAGTGACCCCAAGCTAACCCTGAGTTGGCATATCATAAGCATACTTAAAGATTTTCAACATAATAGACATACTGTGCGGAAGCTTAAACATGAGATAAACTGAAATGATGGGGAATACCCATTACTAAGTCTGAATAAATAAACTGTGAGTTTAATGACAACTGAATTATCAAACTCCAAAGCTAAAACTGAATCTAACTATGTCTGAATGAAAGCCTCTAACTGATTAGAGATGTTGAGACATGTCCCCAGCTAACTCTAGCAAAACTAAAACTAAAAGACTGAAAGTAGAAAAGATAGCATGTCAATCGTCCTCAAAGAATGAGGACTCAGTACTAATGCTGCTGAACTGGAGATCGGGAATCGATTTATGTGTGATCTGACTGCTGAGGACCTGAACCTACATCACGAGAAGAAGTAGCGCAGAGAATGCGTCAGTACTTGAAAGGTACAAAGCATGCAAGATAGAATAAAGCTAAACAATATACATAACTGAACAAGCATATAACTGAGCAATGATGTAAGATAAGCATGATACTATACTGGAAATAATAAACATGAACTAACTGAATGCAATGACCAAGTTTATAGCATGCTGAACCTGAATACTGAAATGTAACTGATAACTTGGTCAATGCAATAGAATCTGACTGTGGGAGCTACTAATAACTGATATAAAACCACATGAGCTAAACATGGAGTCTAATGTATAAGCCCCATCCAGAGGACCCAATATACCCTACTAGAGGTTTAGAGGCATGACTAGCGTGATCACAAAATTTAATGCCCACAGAGGGGACTTATAAACCTACGGGGGCACGTAGTTCTAGGATTAAAAGGGTGACTGACCCTAGTCTAACTCGATATTAAGTCTACTACAAATTGATTAGATAAATAACACATTATGACTAAATTTAGTAATACTGGATAGCTCAAAATACCGACATGCTAATTGAAAATGCAACACTAATGTACTAATAATGAAACATTCGTAATTGGAGCATGTATAACTAAATAAACTGAAACGACCCCAAAAATGCCCGAAAATGTGCTTCGGAAACACTTATAATTGTAATTTCCATATATCTCGAAATTCGTACATGATTTTGGAAATTTGACTTCATATTCTTATTCAGGGGGTCAAATTGAGTGGGAAATGGGTCTAACCCGAATTTTAGAGCAACCGTATCAAAATTCGAAAATCGCAAAAAATGCGATTTGGAGGGTCAACTTTAAAGGGGCATAT